>MDKI01231017.1:0-39817 GCA_005239505.1 Nicotiana paniculata
TTTCCCTTGTTCGTAGGGAGTGTTTTTAGAGGCCTGATTTCCCTGTCTACATTCCGAATAGTAATAAAAGAATGACGTCTTACAAGACGGGATATTCTTTTGTTTATACGTACCCTTTTACTCTGGGGTTTAGACCCCCCATTGATCCAGTCATTATTGAATTTTGTCGTTTCTTCAATATCTGCTTAGGACAAGTTGGTCTGCTTGTATGGCGAGTTGTCGCATGTCTTAGGATTTTAGCTTCTTTAGCCTCAGTTACTTTTACTTTCAACCATCTTATTCATCTCTACTCTCCTACCTTGTTTTGTCAAGGGGTTTTTACTCTGACTGCTAGGAGCAAAAGAGTGCTGGTAACCCCTGGAGATGATAAGGATAGGGGTTGGTACCTCCAATATATTGTTGTACCCACTGTTGGTGAAGAAAATATTCCCTTCCCTGAGAAGTGGAATCGTGCGCGTGAGTATGCTTTAGCTCACATCTATTTACTTTTCCTCGTTCTGACTTGAGATGTTTTACTAACACCGTATCTGTTTCTTCTTCTCTCAGCAATCGTGGGTACTGTTGAGAATGTCTCCGGTATTTGTGATTGGGTAGAAAAATTATTGTCCGTTGCTCCTTTAGAAGAGAGATCTTGGAAGTACCTCGCTGGGAGGTACGGTTGGCATGTAAAGACCCACGGTAAGTGGAGCTTTTGTTCTTACTTCTTTCCTTACTCGAGCCTCTTCTTTCTCTATCGCTTAACTTTTTCCCTTTTGATAGGGTTCTCTACTTGTGGGGTGTCTGCTTCATCTATCCCGAAGATGTCTTTGGCTCAGGCCCAAGAAATTATTGTTGGTTCATCTTCCTCAAAGAGGAAGATTGGTGAGTCCCGTTCTGTAGAAGAAGAAGAAGAAGAAGAAGAAGAGGGTGCTTTGGTGCGCAGGCAACGGAGAAGGCGGGTGGTTTCGAACGATGAGTCTACACTCATGACTTTGCCTTCCGTGTCTGTGGTTGAGCCCTCTACCTTTGAAGATGTTTCACATTCCCCCATTCATAAGTCTGTCGATTACTTGTTCCATGAAGGTTTTGACCTTGCTCCTGATGATTTCCTTTTGGCTGTTGTTTTCCTGCTTCTTTAAGAGAAGCTATCTCATATGCTCCTTTGGCTATTACGGCTTCTACTGTTGCTTTGCCCGAGGCTTCCTCAACTCTTCAATCCTCCATGCCTGCTGCTTTGCCCATGGCTTATCCAGTTCCTCAACCCTCCGTGCCTGTTGTTGCTTCATCTCTGCCTGCTTCCATGCCTTCAGCTAGGGAAGTAGGGTCTTCAAGTAGAGAGATGCGGCAGGTGATAATAGAGGTTCCAGCTGAGGGGAATCTTTTCAAGAAAACGGGTGAGCCCGAAGTGTGGCTCAAGCCTTTGATAGGTCCCATTGACAAAGCCAAGCTAGCCAGCCATAGTGGGCCAATGAAGTTGTGCATACCTCTTTGAAGGTATGATACAGGTTAACCTCTTTCATTTTCGTATATGAAATTTTTCATATCTAATTGGTTTATTTCTTGTAGATTAATCTTATAGGCATGGAGCTCATGAAGAGGATCTCAAATACGGATCAGGAGACAAAAGAGTTGCAGGCCGATGTTGATAATTGGAAGACACAATATGATAGCCTAAGGATTGACATGGATGCCTTAGAAGAGGAAAGGAGTACCTTGAAACGGCAGATGAGGCTCATGGTGGCAGAACTGGCAGTAGAGAAGGCTTCTTCCAGTCAGACTAATAAAGACAAGAGTGTTCTGGATTCCTCATTTGCTGAGCAGCTGTCCCGTGCCTCAGAGGAGATTAGAGACTTGAAAAACTTGTTGGGGCAGAAGGAGGAATACTCAGGCGAGCTCGTGCAATCACTCACTCGTACTCAAGAGGACCTTCATAATGTTTTAGATAAAGTTCAAACTCTGGAGGAGTCGATTGTGCCGTTAAGGGCCGCCTATGAAGCTGCTGAAGCAGAGAAGGATGGATTGAGAGCTGAGCTTCAAGTATGGGAAAGGGATTATGAAGATCTTGAAGAGGTGGTTGTTGTTGATGTGAGCTGGGCATTTGCCTTGACACATTGACGGAAATGAGTCAAGAGGGTTTCGACCTTAGTGTTGAAATAGCTAAAACTAAGGAAGCCATGGAGAAGACTCAACAGGGTCATAACCTCTCTTCACCTGATGGTGAGACTCCTGCTGCTCGTGCCTCTTCATCCCTAGTTGCTCCCGCTCCTTCTGCCAGTGAAGTCAACCCCCTTCCTGAAGAAATTTAAGAAGTTGGTTCACCCCTTTTTTTTCTTTGTCTCAATTGGTGGTTACCCCCGTCCCATCGAGGGTAAATTTGGATCTCTTTAAAGTCCCCAAATGACAACTTAGGGGCACCTCAATGTATAAAAATTCTATACGGCTAAGTATAAGTTATACTTGGCTGTTTTAATATATTAATGCTAGTATGACTTTTATTTTCCGTTGAGTTTCTATTTCACTCTTTAAGTATTTTGCATGCTTAATTTTCGAGGTTTTTGTTTTTACCTCTGAATTTGTGCATGAGGATGCTAGTAATCACTCGTACCTTTTCATAGTAGGTACGGTGTTTGTGAGCCTTTTTGTAGTAGTCTTCATTTATGAAAGAGGGCCCTTTATGATTGACATGAAGAAGACGTCTCAACTTCATGATAATGCAATAGAGTGATAGAAATTTTACACATGTTTAAGAATGTTTCCAACGAAAGTTTTTTTGTTTGAACTTCCACGAAATTTTACATGTGTTTGATTATCGTCTAAAACTCATGTTGCAACTGTTTTTGTTTAACAGATTTGATATACCCTTATATTTCGTAACTGTTTTTCATAGGTAACAGTTTTTCGATATTAATACAAAGGAACAACTGATTTTCACTAGTAACTGTTTTTATAAAGATTGGGATTTCTACCCGCAACTGTTTTTATTGATAACAGTTTTATAATAAATACGAGGAAAATGCTTTTTCATCCGTACCTATTTATTTGGCAATAGTTTTCTGAACAAATACATGGATTTTGATCTTTCATTCGTAACTGTTTTATTTGATAACAGTTTTTTGAGTAAGTACAAATGATGATGATATTTTACCCCTAAATGTTTTTTTACAACAGCTTTGAATAAGTATACATTTCTTCCTCGTGACTAATATTTTTCCTTTCAGCCTGAACATGTTCGTTTTTGCATTTTTGCATTAGGCTTTGTATTTGGATGACTCTTTTGATCTCTTTTCTACTCGTATCACTTTTCTTGTTGGGTAGATGGGTCTTCAGGCTCGAGCTTTTGACTTTCTGATAGTCTTATTTTCTTCGTCTTAGCCTTCCATACTGTATAGTCCCCCAAGTGTTTGAGCTTTGAAGAATGAGGTCTCGAGCACTTAATTATTCCTTCCTTGTGGTCCTTTTCCTGAAAAGGAAAAACATTCCGGACTCGTAGGTATATAGTTTTTTAGATGATGACTGCTTAACCCTTTAAAACGTTCATCAGAAAGTGTATCCCTAGACCGGGAATTGTATTATTTCCTTGCATCCTTGCAGGTCTAATATCATCATCTGGTGATGGGTTAGCTTTATGCCTATCATCTAAAAAAGTTAGTAAAAATTTTTAAATGTTCAAAATAAAATTGAACGTGTGATACCTGACCGGGGGTATTTGTTTTCCTTAGAAGTAATACTTCTTTAGGTGGATGGCGTTCCAGGTTGTTGGTAGAACTCTGTCGTCCATAGCTTCCAACTCATAGGCGCCCTTCCCAGCTATGCCTCGGATTTTGTAGGGTCCTTCCGAGATTGGATTTAGCTTTCCAACGCCTGCTTCTTTCGTTGATTGAAAGACTGTTTTGAGGATGAAGTCCCGAATCTTGAAGTACCTTAGATGAGCTTTACGGTTGTAATAACGCTCTATGATTTGCTTTTGAGCTGCCATTTGTATCAGTGCTGCTTCTCTCTGTGGTTCGAGCAGGTCTAGATTGGTCCTTAATTCGTCGTCGTTTGCTTCCTCCATGGCTGTTGTGAACCTTATGCTTGGTTGGTTCGCCAATCTCCACAGGTATTAAGACTTCTGAGCCATAGACAAGTGCGAACGGAGTTTCTCCCGTGGCTATTTTTGAAGTTGTTCTGTATGCCCATAGTACTGCTGGTAACTCATCAGGCCAGTTTCCTTTGGCTATATCCAGCCGCTTTTTTAGATTGTTGATGATGACTTTATTCGTTGACTCAGCTTGACCATTAGCCACGGGGTGATATGGCGTTGAAGTGATCCGCTTTATTTGCCAGCTTTCGAAGAATTCTGTGATTTGCGAGCCTATGAATTGTGGGCCATTATCGCACACGATCTCCTTTGGTATCCCAAAGCGGCATATTATGTTTCTCCATAAGAATCGTGCCTCTTTGTTCCGTGCCTCTTTGTTCCTCTTTGATCCGTACCTCTTCAAAGAATCACATGCAGCTGTCATGTTCTTCCGTGTCCACATAACTAGCTTAGTTGTCAAGAGTAGGCTTACGTGTGAAACTCTTGTTTACCAATACAGGCACGACATCACCTTTCGTGATTTTACTCTCGTCCTAACCATGTAATAGTAATAATATAAATGCAATGGCACGGTATCACCCTTCGTGCTTTTTCTCTCTTCCTCACCATGTAACAATGATAATATGTATTCGATTAATAAATAATGCGGAGAATATATTTAACGTCAAATATGATGCCATGATACAAAACTTCAACTTCCAGAAATATTTGCTAATTATAAAAGGGTGATGATCACGAAATGAATAATCAAAGAAATAATAATCTAACATAAACGTGGATATCATAATTAACAAAGCAATAAAATACAAGGAAACAAATTCCACCCGCATGCTTTAACCCAATAACAACACATAAGTACTCGTCACCTCACATATACATTCTTCCCACACATAATACACGTAGAAAATAGACTAACAAGTCCTAATCCCTCAAGTCAAGGTTAACCACGACACATACCTCGCTCCACAGTCAAAGCAAAGCTCAACCGGGGCCTTTCCTCTAAAATTCGCCTCCAAACCACTAGAATCTAACCAAATATAGTTCAAACAATTCAAAATAAGCTTTAGAAACTTCCCACGAGTGAAAAAGATTCAATCTTTGATGATTTCAGAAAAAGTCCACAAAAGTCAATCCCGAGCTCGCTTGGTCAAAACCCGAGATTCGGATCAAAACTCAATAACCCATTCACCCCCAAGCCCGATTATGTGATTAGTTTCGAACTTCGACCTTAATTTTGAGGTCTAAATCTCAATTTCTCAAAATCCCCAATTTCTACCTAAATACCTAATTTTTACCATGAAAAAGCATAGATTAAAGGTTAGAAATCAATGGGTGTTGATGGAAATGGAAGAAAACGAGTAAAAATCTACTAACCTATGAAGTTGGGAAGAATTTTCTATTCGAAATCGCCTCTAGGACGAGCTCAAACTTGCAATTGGTAAAAAATGGGTTAAATCCCAACTTTGGGATATTTAAGTCACTGGGCATCAGGTCTTCTTCGCGTACACAAAGAGCCTGACGCATTTGCGAGGCACAACAACCAGAATGGCCTACGCGTTCGCAATGTTCTTCAAGCGTTCGTGAATGCTTCACCCCTCAGGCCTTCGTGTTCGCGAGCCAGGGCTTGCGTTCGTGTAGAGTAACGGTCATATCCCTTCCCTAGTCCCCTTAACCCTACACATTCGCGTGAGGCTGGTCGCGTTCGCGAAGGGTAACCCTTCCAATGCTTCACGTCCGCAGTGACGAAATCCGCCCCCAGCCCAACTTCCCCTTCTCGATCGCAAAGTACAAAACGTCAGACACCAGATATCAGCAAACCAGCAGACCCTCTAAGTTCAAAATCAATCTGTAGCCTATCTGAAACTCACCCGAGCCCCTCGGGATTCAAATCAAATATGCACACAAGTGTAATAACATCATACGTACTCCCTCATGCAATCAAACCACCAAAATAATACCTAGAACTACGAATCGGACGTCAAAATACATGAAATTTTCAAAGAAACTTAAGAACTTTCAAATTTACAACCGGACGTCTGAATCACGTCAAATCATCTTTGTTTTGCACCAAATTTTGCAAAAAAGTCATAAATAGTGAAATGAATCTATACCAAGTTCCGGATCAAAATCTGAACCCGGTGGCAACAAAGTCAACCTACGGTCAAACTTAGAAATTCTTTAAACCTTTAAGTTACTAGTTTTCCACAAATCACGTTACATCGAGTAAGGGACTTCCGAATTCAATTCCGGGCATACGCCCAAGTCCCAAATCATGATGCGGACCAATCGGGACCGTCAAAACGCTGATCCGAGTTCATTTACATAAAATATTTGTTGTAGTCAACTTAATCATTTTTAAGGCAAAAATTCACATTTTGTTTAATTTTCACATAAAAGGACACGGACTGCGCGCACAAAGCAAAGAACGCTAAACAGAACTATTCGAGGTTTTGGAGCACAGAAATGAAGCCTAAAACTCAAAATGACACATCGGGCCATCACATCTTCCTTGAATTAAATTAAAAGAAAGTGAGGTAATAATTTATGAAATCATGGAGAATATGGGATAATGAATAAATTAGTGTGTAACTTGTGGTAGAACATGGTAGAAGAGTTACAAAAGAGTTATGTCATTTTTTACATCATGAAATAATGGGAGTTATGAGAGTTATGGCCATTTTCTACATCACGGAGCAGTGAGAATTATGATATATCTTCTTTTGATTATAATTATAAAATACCAATATACTAACCGTTAGCAACGAACTGCTTTTCTACTTGACTACAAAGTACAAGTACCACATTTAATCAGACTTTTTCATTCATAACTATAACTTGTTCATGCAATTACGGTTGGTTAATTTTTACTAAGAGGTGGTATACGGTAAAAGAAGGTGTTACATAAAAGAAAGGTTACAATGCCTATAAAAATGGATGAGAAAATTGAAAAAAAAAACACTTTATTAGAGGAGAAGCACACCACGATTGCATCATATGACATGTTCAATTATAGTGCTTTAAGGCTAGATTGGGTTAAAGCCCATATTAACTTAGTTTGCACCGTTCTTTTTCCTCTGTGGTGTTGCAGACAGTGGTAGTAGACTAGTTATTGGGTCGGTCGTTACGTGAAAAAATTCATTAAAATTATAAAAGTAATATATTTAAACTAATTTTAAAATAATAAGGAGATTTTGTATGAAACACCTTGAATATTAAATTCATAGAGCTTAAATTCTGGATCCGTCTCTATATTTGTCTACATATTTGGCTGAACTCAATAGTATTGGTTCAGATCCTGTTTATCTTTAAAAATCTATTGAAATATATAAATTATTAATTAACAAACCAATAACTTGAACTGATTAGAATCCCGAACCCATAAAATTGAAATCCGCCTCCGAGTGACACCTTTATCCCTTAATTGAGTCATAAAATTAAGCTTGTATCTCCGGCACATAATAAGGAACATAGTAACGTAGAGATAATGCATATATTTTCTTCTTTTTTGCATTTACTTGGCTCTTAATTTGTATAAATAATTGTCTCCTGTAAGAATAATAAACGTCTACAATTTTATTTTCCAATGAGTGGAGTTGTTCCATTGAATCTTACAAGTTCATAGTCAAGTTTTATCAGAATCTTCTCCTTTATCTTATAATCTTTCCAGCCAAAAGAAGAAACTTAATGAAAGAACACACATACATATCCAAATCCTTAAATGGAAAAAAAGGGGGAAATGTCTGGTAATTTTCTCAAACTCAGTTATATAAAAAAGGTAAATATGATTACATTTTAAAAAGATGAGGAATAACACATTCAAAAAAAAAAAAAAAAAAAAAAAGAAGACGAGAAATAACATTGGGAGGTTTTCGAATGGCTCAACAATCACAATATGGATTCAATTACAAAGTGTCAAACACACTTAACAAAGGTGGGGTCAGATTTTTACCAAGTATGGTAGATTTATGGGAAAAAATTACTTTCAACTCTGATGCATACACCAGAATATATTAATTAACGAAAATATAAGTTTGTTATTCAAAGTAAGGATGCGGCTGCGCTCCAAACGTAGTCGCATTACTCCGACTACTATAATGATTTTAAGTCAAGTAATAAGTCATTAGTGACCAACACCATTCACCTGACATAGGGTTGTATCTTGGACCATGGTGGTTGACTCATTTGGTCAATTTTTTTAATTAATTATTGACACGATTAGTTCAAATTCATATTGCCTAAGATCTATTTAAGGGATATAATCAATTTTACTGAGATGGGAATTTTTTGTGGTGGCATAGCTTCTATGTCAGTGAGGAGTTTATATTATACTGCTTGATTGTGAGCATACTGAACGAAGACATTGATCGTAATGTTATTAAACAAGTTATTGTTTTTATTGACCCAAATAGTCCATATATCAAAAGGAAACAATTCTCTCCAACTAATGATACCATTTTTTAGTATAAAATTATGATCGTGGTTATTTGTCAACCAATTACCAGATTTATTCTAGTTATCCATGTCTAGGCCTAAGTGTAGCCAAAACTCATTCACATCTAAGCAATGCATGAACATGTGAGTAATGGTTTCCTTATGGCTCTTACAGAAGGTGCATGTTGGGTTAATATTTATGCCAATGTGATTTAACTAGCTTCTAGTTGGGAGCCTGCGTGGTAGCCTTTCCATATCAAAATTTTTAATTTATTGGGACAAGTCAGTTCCCAAATCCAAGCGAAATTCTTAGCCTCATTTGATTGAGTATCTAATAGTTTGTAGCACGATTTGCTAGTAAAGTGACCGTTAGTGCTTAGTGACCAAATACGGGTGTCACAATTTTTAAAGTTAGCAGTGGTAGCTTTTATATTGTTGATCAAGATAGGTTGAAGGTCCATGGATAATTTTGATAGGCCCTACTGATTATTAATCCAGATATCCTTAATGGTTAGCATATTATCATCTTGAGTTAGGGGACAATAGATGCATTAGCATAGTGGTGGAGATTGGTGGATCCAACGATTATTCCAAACACTGAGATTTGATAAATTATGGGATAGCCAATAAATACCTTTGCTACAAATATCTCATCCCTGGATAATGTTGTACCAAATAAAGGATGAGTTCTTAATTAATATATTTCCTAGTACCATGGATCCCATGAATCATTTTTGCCCAAGGAGAATGTGTGTTAGTGAGGAGTCTCCAAGATAGGTTGGCTAGGTTCACTATATTTTTACTCTTGGCTGAGTGTATCCTAAACCACCTTCCTTTTTATGCTTGGTGATGATGCCCCGGTTGATAAGATGGAGTTTTTTGGAAGTAGAATTTGTACCCCATAAGAAATTTCGTTAGATTTTGTCTATGTTTTTATGAATCTTTGAAGGCAAGAGAGTATATTGCATACTGTGGTTTGGGAGGGAATTAGGCATGAGATAGCTAGGGTGCACCTGCCTGCCATTGTAAGTGTATACGGTTAAAATCGCGCCCCCCTGATTTTACTGTTTGACCGATGCCAGGAAGTTGCATCGAGGGTCGGCCTCATAGTGGTTCAAGACCGAAGCACAAAGACGAGATTTTGAGTTTCGAGATTCGAGATACCTGTTGAAATCGAGGCTAGTAACGATCTAGACCAAATAAGGGCAGGCATCGAGCTTGATCGAAGATAGCATGATAACGGACATGCGAGATATCCGTGACAGGTCGAAAATCATGGTGAAAATCTCGGAACGAATCAAATCATGAACGGCAAACTCGCTAATCATGGGATTTTCTTCTGTAATTAGAGTTATACCATAAGTAAAATTCCTCTACTATATAAAGAGAAGTTCTAATCATCTTTAAGGCATCATTCACAGACATCAAAGCAATATAATTCTCTTTCTCTCTTACATTCTTGTTCATCAGCTTTTTTTGTATTTTTAAACTGTTTGCACCAATCAGTTCGAGGGTACTCTAACTCGAGGGATGAGTTCCATTCAAGCACTGGTTTGCTTTATTTTACTGTTGATTACTATTATTAATCTTCATATTTATCAGTTGGTGTTAAGTGAAATCATGTATCCTTAAAACCACATTATAAGTTTAATTGTTATTTAATTTTAAGGGTAAACAGTTTGGCACCCACTGTGGGGATAAGGATAATAGTGATTGCTTAATACTGATTCCGATATCACACACTACTTTATGCTTGTTCTTATAAGTGTTTTATTTTCAGGATAAAACATGTCAAATTCACAAACGACACCCACATATGGTGACAACGGACTCAGATTTCATGGGGAAAATGACAATATAGCCACCCCAGGGATCGAGGTGCCTCGGGCTGATCTCGAGGGAGTACCAATTGCAAATCCCGTCGACGTCAGTTCATATATCGCCCTAAATGCAAATTTGGGCGCTGATCCCGAAGGTAGCGTACACAGGGAAGGTCGATCTTTTGGTCGAGGTATGCAAGGCAGAGGAGACGGTGGAGTCAGCCTCCAATTGATATTCGAGATGCTACAACCTCAAAAACCTGCTATAACACAACTACATAATCAGCACCGTGCACTAAGTGGGGTCGAATTTGAGCCTCCACCAGAAGTTGTTCACAGGTCCGAACTTGTACCAGAGAGATCGAATGCCAATGAATTGGGGACTGACCCTCCATTATGAAAATGCTCGAGGAACTCACTAAGAGAATTGAATCAAGAGAAAATAAAATCAAGGAAAAAGGCAAAAAGGTAGAAACATACAACTCCCCTATTGACCAAATACCGGGGGAACCACCGATTTTGAAAGGTATGGACTCGAAGAAGTTGGTGCAGAAGCCATTCTCCCCAAGTGTGGCTTCGAAGACAATTCTGAAGAAATTGCGCATGCCGGAAATCCCCACGTACAATGGAACCACCGATCCTAATGAGCATGTCATCTCTTATACATGTGCAATAAAGGGGAATGACTTAGAAGATGATGAAGTCGAATATGTTCTACTAAAGAAATTTGGACTGTCGAAAGGGGAAATGATATGGTATCACAATCTTCCACCTAATTTCATCGATTCATTCTCCATGCTTGCAGATTCCTTCGCGAAGGCACACCGGAGCTATAAAGGTTGCGACAAGGAAGTCGAGTCTCTTTAAAGTGAAACAGAAGGACAAATAAATGTTAAGGGAATTCGTATCTCGGTTCCATATGGAACGCATGGACCCACCCCCGGTCACAGATGATTGGGTGGTTCAGGCCTTCGCCCAAGGTTTGAATGAACGGAGTTCGGTAGCATCACGACAACTGAAGAAAAATCTTATCGAATATCCAACAGTAACTTGGGCCGATGTGCATAATTGGTACCGGACAAATATTAGGGTCGAGGATGATCAATTGGGGACCCATTCTGGTTCCACCTATTCAAATAGGCTCGTTGGCAGAGTTCAAAGGGACATCGACAGAGAACCCCGATCAAACAGAGATCGGTATCAACCATACAATGCAGATCATAGAAACAGCAGCCCAGCACGCAATCCCTTTCGAAATTATTGAAGGAATGATCGAGGATAGATCTCTCGAGGGCTCATGAGGAAAAGTGGTTTCGATAAACATGACGATCCCACAGAAGCACCACGATTATCAGAATGCAATTTCAGCATTGACGCATCAGGCATTGTGTCATCCATTGAGAGAATCAAAGATACTAGATGGCCTAGACCCCTACAGACCGATCCATCACAAAGAAACCCCAACCAAATATGCAAATACTATGGTACCCATGGTCATATAACCGAAGACTGCAGGCAACTGAGAGAAGGTGGCCCATCTATTCAACGAGGAGCACCTTCGAGAATTCTTGAGTGGCCGAGCTAAAAATCACTTCAGAGACAGGGATACAAATAGGAAAAAAAAAATAGGAAGAACCACAACACATGATACATATGATCTTTGGTGGGGTCGGCATACCACAAGGGCCCGTGTTCAAACGCACCAAGTTATCGATCACCAAGGAGAAACAGACTCGTGACTATGTACCACAAGGAACCTTGTCATTCAATGACGAGGAACCAGCGGGGATCTCACAACCCCACAATGATGCATTGGTAATCTCTATCCTTATGAAAAAAAATCAGGTTAAACGTGTTTTAGTTGATCCAGGGAGCTCGGCCAATATTATTCGATCGAGGGTCGTGGAGCAGCTCGACCTACAGGACTAGATCGTGCCCGCAGCTAGGGTTCTCAATGGTTTCAACATGGAAAGTGAAACAACTAAAGGTGAAATCATTTTGCCAGTAAACGTAGCTGGGACTATTCAAGAAACCAAGTTCCATGTGATCGAGGGCGATATGAGATACAACGCCATGCTCGAAAGACCCTAGATTCACAATATGAGGGCAGTCCCTTCAACCGTTCACCAAATGCTGAAATTTCCGACACGATGGAGTAAAAATAATGTATGGGGAAAAAAATGTTGCCAAATAAATGTTCGCGGTCGATGAAGTAATACTGATATCAGCACACTCGTCAGCAAAGGGATCAGAGTAAAATGGAAAAAATAAGGTTAAATAGCAACCACAAGCACCGGCCTCGACTCAGTCGGAGAAGAAGGGAACGGACGAGGACGATGACTACTAGATCCCTCGATCCTTCATAATCCCCGAGGATTCTGATGCCACCAAATCGATAGTCGAAGAGCTGGAGCAAGTCATACACATCGAGTACCTACCCGAGCGCAAGGTATACTTGGGCACGGGCTTAACCCCCGAGCTCAGGGAAAAACTCATTAAATTCCTTATCGATAATATGGATTATTTTTCTTGGTCCCACCTTGACATGAAGAGGATCCCACCGGAGATCACTACACATCGACTGAGCTTGGACCCGAAGTTTCACCCAGTAAAAACAAAAAAGAAGGCCCCAATACGAGGTAAAACATGCATTCATCAAGGACAAGGTAACCAAACTTCTCAAAAAAGGATCCATTCAGGAGGTAAAGTATTCCAAATGGTTAGCAAACATAGTCGTAGTCCCTAAAAAGGGAAACAAACTTAGAATGTGCGTAGACTATAAAGATTTAAAAAAGCGTGTTCAAAAGACTCTTTTCCTCTGCCGAATATCAATCGCATGATCAATGCCACGGCCAGCCACGAGATCCTTAGTTTTCTCGATGCCTACTCAGGGTACAATCAAATACAAATGAACCCGGAGGATTAGGAAAAGACTTCGTTCATCACTAAGTACGGCACCTATTGTTATAATGTAATGATGTTTGGACTAAAAAAATGCTGGTGCTACTTACCAACGCCTAGTAAATCGAATGTTCGAAGAACAAACAGGTAAATCAATGGAGGTATATATTGACGATATGCTAGTCAAGTTCCTGCGGGCAGAGGACCATTTGTAACATTTGCAGGAGACCTTCGACATACTAAGGAAGTACAAAAGCTCGATCCGGAGAAATGTGCATTCGGGGTCGGTTCGGGCAAGTTCCTCGGCTTTATGGTATCAAATTGGGGGATCGAGATCAACCCCGATAAAATCAAGGAAATCAAAGACATCACAGTCGTGGACAATGTTAAGGTCGTACAAAGATTAACGGGGCGCATAGCCGCCCTAGGTCGATTCATATCGAGGTCTTCAGGTAAGAGTCATCGATTCTTCTCACTACTCAAAAAGAAGAACAATTTTGCATGGACCCCGGAATGCCAACAAGCATTGGAAGAATTAAAGCAGTACCTCTTGATCCCACCACTGCTACATACTCCGAAAGCGGACGAGCCACTATACCTATACTTAGAAGTCTCAAAAATTGCGGTAAGTGGGGTGCTAGTTCGAGAAGAGAAAAGTACGCAATTTACTGTTTACTATGTTAGTCGAACTTTAGGTAAGGCTTAGACCCGGTACCCACACTTAGAAAAGTTGGCGTTTGCCCTAATAAGTTCCTCTAGGAAATTAAAACCATATTTTTAATATCACCTCATCTGTGTGGTGACTACTTATCCTCTTCGCAATATTTTGCATAATCCCGAACTCTCTGGCCGATTGGCCAAATGGGTCGTCGAGATCAGTGGGTACGATATCGAGTATCAAGCTCGAACGACCATCAAGTCTCAAATCTTAGCAGACTTCGTGGCCAACTTTACGCCAGCCCTCGTACCTGAGGTGAAAAGGAACTATTATTAAAATCGGGTACATCATCGGGGGTATGGACCCTCTTCACAAAGGGCGCTTCGAGCATGAAGGGGTACGGGCTAGGCATCGCTTTGAAGCCGCCCACAGGTAATACAATTAGACAGTCTATCAGAACTTCCAAGTTAACTAACAATGAGGCCGAGTATGAGGCCATGATTGCAGGTCTCGAACTAGCTAAGAGTTCGGAAGTAGAGGTCATCGTGGCCAAATGTGACTCCCTACTTGTTGTTAGCCAAGTCAGCAGAACCTTTGAGGTTCGAGAAGAGAGAATACAAAGTTACTTAGATAAACTACGGGTGACACTACATTGATTTAAAGAATGGGCCCTGAAGCATGTACCTTGAGAACAAAACAGTGAGGCCGATGCCCTTACAAATTTGGGGTTATTAGTCGAAGACGACGAAATTAGCTTGGGGACTGTCGTACAACTTTCAAGGTCACTAATCGAAGAAGGCCACACCGAAATAAACTCCACAAGTCTAACCTGGGATTGGAGGAATAAATATATCGACTGATTATATGCCGATTCGGGATGCCTGCCTAGATCGTATTCGACAATGGAAAATAATTCGTCGGCAGCAAAGTGACAAAGTTCCTCGAATATCACAAAATAAAAAGGATCCTATAAACGCCATATCATCCTAGTGGGAAAGGACACACCGAATCGAAAAACAAGACAATCATTCAAAATCTAAAGAAAATATTGAACAACATTAAGGGAAAATGGAAAGAAATATTTCCCGAGGTCCTTTGGGAATATCAAACAACGTCAAAATCCAGTACAGGGCAACATCATTCTCTTTAGTACATGGCGTCGAAGCTATAATCCCGATTGAAGTCGTGGAACCTAGCGTCAGATTTTGATATACAATGGAAGACTCAAATCACGAGGCTATGAATACAAGCCTCAAATTTCTAGATGAAAAATGGGAAGCCGCCCTCATTTGAATGGCCGCACATAAGCAGCGGATCAAAAGGTACTACAACCGAAGAGCCAATCTTCGACACTTTAAAATCGGGGACTTGGTTCTGAGAAAGGTCAGCCTAAGTACTCGATACCTAAACGAAGGAAAACTTGACCCGAACTAGGAAGGACCATATCAGGCTCTCGAAATCATTTGAAAGGGATCCTACAAACTTGGCACGATGAACAGAGAACAATTACCAAACAATTGGAACATATCTCTCCTCAAACGATATTACTACTAGGTACAACCTTTCTCCATTTTCATTTATATTTTATACTAACTAGCTGCAGATGTTCGATCGAAGATATCGAAGGATTCTCCAAACACGAAGTCCTTAGGTCTGAAAGCACGCATTGCACTCTTTTTCCCTTAGACCGGTTTTTGTCCCAAATGGATTTTTCCGGCAATGCTTTTGACGAGGCAACCATTATTCTTGCTAACTAAGAGCAATTAAACAGTATGCGAGGCTCATTTACAATCAACCTCGAATACTGGGGTGCATCACCCTCGGATGATTACAAGGAAAATACTTCGTGTCACAAGGTCTCGATAGATAAATTTTGTAAGGGCCAAATGGTGGAACGAACCGTGTTCATGTAGATTATCCGAGACCTAATGGAAAAACATGTACGCATGTATTATCTAATGTGTAAACTGGCTTAAGGGTTGATCACAGCTGAAGTTCAAACAACATACCTCATACTCGGGGAAGCCCGCCCAAAAAATTGACAGGATCGAATTACTAAACCTCGAGATCATAAGACCTTAAAATAGCAATCTCGATTTTATAGGCCACAGACACCCCACTCGAGGACTGAAACTTCGAACAAGTTCAAAGTGTAACTGGGAAACAAGCCTAAGGGGAAAATCTCAAACTAAAGGCTACGACCAAATTAACACGGTTCGGAGACGTCCGAATTGTTACACTCAATATTTTCGTACGTGAGAATATGGAAGCATATAAAATAAGCTAATCATGTTACCTTATATGTTACAAATATTTAAGATCATGAATAACGAGTACCAAGAGGGTTGGAAATCCTAGAAGCTAAACCAATTGAAGAAAATAAGTTTCGTCTAAAGTCGACAAGTTTGGAATATAATAACATGTACTTTAGGGTGATACTATGGTTCTTAACATGATAAGGAGGTTATGCTATGAGTTATTTTTGTCATATTATAGTCGTGTGCTATGTTTTGAGGTCAAGCAAGTTGTGGAACAAAAGTTGGCAAAGGTCTTCACAAGTTACATTCATAATGTGCTGAAAATTAGGTCAAATGTAACTGAGCTTTTATCCTGATATACTTGGCATTAGGGGATTATATACCTACTAAATTGAATATATACGAGTCTAGTTTCTAACGTATTTAACCGTTCGTCGATACAACATCGGAGTAGAGAGATATTCGCGTTTTTGCGATACTGCGCAAGCAGCTCCCATGGGACCCACAAAGTTGGTGTAAAACTTCAGCTTGTATTTAAGTCAATTATATGTCGTTTTAACTCATTTTTCTCATCCAAAATAGTTCTTAAACCCTCGTAAATGCTCTTCAATGGTTCCTCCATGATTCTATGGTGAAAACCTAAGATTAAACATTAATCCAACGCTAGAAACCCTGTGGTGCTTTCTAGATCGTGGTTCTTCATCTTGTGGCTGTTCTGGAGGGTTCTTCAAAGTGAAATAACCTTAGATCTAGTCTGGTTCTTGTTGATTAAGGTAATAATCAGTCACTCCTTCATATATATTAGATTTTCAAGGTGAAATACAAGTGTTTACACTCCAACTTGAACACCAAAAGTTGACTTAAGAAGAGAATACAACACCTATAGTGTTGTGGTGTAATTGAGGATAATTGTTGGTTGTGTTTGGCCAAAATTTTAAGTGGTTGATACTTTCTAAGGTGATTATAACAGCCTACTAATTGTTCTTAAGCTTTATTTTATGTTGGTTAAGTTGTTAGGATAATAAACTACAAGATAATACTTGGATTAGCTTAAGTCACTTCTATGGTGTTGTATTGCCATTGAGGGCTGCTGTAGAAGGTATGTGTATTGTGTTCTTGCAGGTGCTTAAGGTTATCTTGATGTTGATTAAGTTAAATGGTTGGACTAGACATAAACTAGTGAATTAAGTTGCAAATCGAAGATAGTTGGAGTTGTGGATTGTTTCCTTTGTTATAAATATATGGTATAAGGATGGAATCATTGATGAATTACTTCATTATCATATTAATGATGTTTTAAGTTAATATAAGAAGTCTTTAAGGGGTGATATGGGTTATACGGATTCCGTTCGAGCTTGCCGCTCAAAATTATTGTTGAACTAATCGGAGAGCTTATTGTGAATTATATTGTTGTTGTTTGGGCTGTTTGGTGACTTTTGGTAACATATGGGATGTAGTAAAAACAGGGGAGGTGTTTTTCTTTTTCTTGTAGAATATTGGTTTTTAAATATTAGAGTTACAATGCTTATATGATGACAACGAAGTCGAGTTACTCATTGTAGACATAAGAAGATCATATTGAGCTTTGTTGACGATTGGAGAGAAGATTGCGAAGGTATGTTAAGGCACTTCCTTCATTATTTTGGAATGATCTAAAGTGAAACGAACGTAAACGATACGTTATTTCATAATGAATCTACTCCTAGCAACTAAGGTTTTCCATGTTGTTCTTTCCTTACAAAGTTATTCTAATAAAGTATGTACGATCGTTGAGTCCTAGTGACGTTCATATTGATGGTATGATGTCCATAATGTTAATCGATGGTGCAACTACCTTACGTTACTCCGGAAGGTTTAGAGCGTGATTCCATGAGTCCAACATGCATTATATATAGTATTTATTTTACTCTACCGAGCCGCACTGTAGTCGGTCGGGTACGACACCTATTGCGCAACCACTGATCAGTTGGGTTTACCGAGATTCACGTGGCCAGGTACAATCCTACCGAGCCTTATGATGGCCGGGTATGTTTTTACCGAGTTCTCTTTGAGGTCGGGTACGATATGATGATGATGATGATGCCCCCAGAGGCGGATGTTTTTAGAAGATTATGTATATATATGTATCACGCATTTCATGTCACTATCTCTTAGAGGCACTCAGATGCTACAGGTTGTATCTCCTATATCTCTCTTTACATTACTATTCTTATTTATGTTTTTCTGCCTTACATACTCAGTACTTTATTCGTACTGATGTCCCTTTTGTCTGGGGACGCTGCATTTCATGCCCGCAGGTCCCGATAGACAGGTTGACAATCCTCCTAGTAGGCTATCATCTCAGCGGAAGGTGTTGCTGCACTCCACTTGCTCTGGAGTTGCCTATTTGGTCAGTATAATTGGGACATGTATTGACTGATATGGCAGGGCCCTGTCCCCATCTTTATGATGTTTATGTACTCTTAGAGGCTTGTAGACAGATGTCAGGTACATGGATACTTGTATGGTCTTGTCGGCCTATGTTCTGATTTTACAAATGATCATGTCAGCCTTATAGGACCGTATGTCACATGTATAAGTTTCTATATGATGTTAGGTCATCCTATGTCTAGTATTTCCTTATGTTTTATTTCGGTTATGTCATGATGACCCTTTTGGCATATTTACCCATGATAGTATGATAAGAAATATATGTTATGCTGGTACTCGGTTGAGTAAGTTACCGGGTGCCCGTCGCGGCCCTCCGGTTTGGGTCGTGACATGAATGCTGTTATAAAACAGGACTTCTAATACTTTTACAAACCGGTTAAAAAGGCTACCCTCATCAAAACGACAAAAGGGTATCGATAACATCAACCCTCAAACAACCTTAAGGGATATCGAATTGTTCAAACCCTCAGACAGTTTTGTGCCAAGGTATAAGAAAGCAAAGGGTTTCGATAACACCAACCCTTGAAGACCCTAATGGGTAAAGATTTATCTCGTGCTAAGGCATGACAAATTTTTATAGTATTAACTTTGTAAGCCGAAAAGGGAAAAAAACCATTCTTTTGAGGCCATATCGGCCCAATTCAAGAGCCTAAGGGCCGTTTTATTTTTTGAGTTCGAGAAATCATCCTCACTCAACTAATGGCACGAGAAATGGACTCACTCGATAAATAATTGTGTAAATTTCAGGAATCTGATTCAAGATTACTTGGACAAAGGTTTGTTCTGGGTAGCAGACCGACCAATGGGAATCGAAACATCACCGTTTGCGGGAGCAGTAGAGATCAAGATGATGTGTGCTGACCTAAGGAAATTGTATGACCCATAGAAAGAGTTGGAGGTGGCTGAGCACATCCCACACGAGTCAAGCTCCTAAGGGTCATCCTACTTTGAGTTCGAGCAAGTACTCACTCGATTACAAAGACTACACTAGTCCGACTTCGATCAAATTGCCTAAGTCTCGAACTAATTTTCATAAGGCATGAGTGAATCAGAATTTTCACAAGTCAGCAGTTGAAATGAATACAAGACAGAGAGAAAATAAATATTTTATACATATGAAAATATTTACAAAGGATCGATCAAGGTCCTACACAAAAATTTCAAAAAAGTCTAGAAAGAAATGTTCAAAATATTAAGGTTCCTAACTATTCTTCGAGGCAGCTTCTCCATCGGGGTCCCCCTCACTCTCGAACCCACTCTCGGTGCCTTCATCAGAATCATCATCATCATCAGAAGAAGAGGCCAGCGCTCTAGCATTGGCTTCATACTCTTTAGCCTTTATTATATCATCGGTAAGATCGAAACCTTAAACGTGGATCTCCTAGAGGATTTCCCTCCGAGATTGGCATTTGGCAAGTTCAACAATCCAATGTGCTCAAGTTTGAGTGGTCCTGGAAGCCTCTTTTGCTTGGGCTTGAGCAGCTTCAGCATCAGATTGGTAGATGGCCACGATCTCCCCCGCATCAATCTTAGCTTTCTCTGCCTCAGACATGGCCCTTGAAAGTTCGGCGGCCAGCTGAGCCTTGAGCTCCTTTATTTTCTTGGCCTGCGCCAAGCTTTTCTTCTTCACGCTCCCAAGCTGATTTTTGGCTGATGACAGTTCGGATTGAGCAGCCTCTTTCTCCGAGGCGAGGCGGTCCATATTTTACTTCCACCCCAAGGTCTCTGCCTTCATCATGTTCACCTCCTCACAGAACTACTCAATCCTCTCGACCTTTTGCTGCAGCTGTGGAATTGAAGTGTTAGCCACCATTCCCGAATTAAGCTTATGAGCTTTTAAAATTGTCATTACCTGCTCAATCAGGCCAGTATGTTCTTTATGAGTCGTGACCAGCTCGTCTTGGAGGTCCTTGATCTCCTCTTCTTTCTGCCCGCTCAAGATTTTGAGAGTGTTCCTCTCCTTCGCAAGCTCATGAAGATCTGCCTCGCCTCGGCTCAGTTTTGCTCGGGACATGGAAAAAGCCTCCTGATGGAGTGCCAAAGCCTGTATGAAAAAGAAAGGAAGTTATACAGGAAATGGAGGAATGTGATATCAATGAAGGGAATTAAGACTTACCCGATTCAGGTCTCATTGAGCCTCATAGAAGAGGCTAGATGCTTCACTCAAGTCGGAAGCATTTTCGACCCCGATAAAATAACCTCGGAAGGGATCCTCCCCTATGGGGGCTCCATATACCTCGGGGGTCTTCATAACTTGGGCCTCCAGAATTTCATCCTCGGAAAATGCAGGCAAAGTTGGGGAATCTCCAATTTCAATTGCACCAAGTGTGTCTCTTGGGGCATTTTCTTCGCTTTGAAGGGCCTCAAAGCCAGCCCCTTCAGACGCACCCATCATTTTCTCATTTCATCTTCGATGACTCGGGGACTTTCCTGAGTCCTTTTCTAATACCCCCTTAGCTCGAGGCGGGATCTCATCAACCACCACCGATTCAGTGGCCTTTGGGGTCTCAATGGTCTTCTTCACTCGGGCCACCAGTACGGAGCCGTCGTCTTCTTCTTCTTCTTCTTCCTCCCTTAGCCGTTGAAGCACGTCCACAGGCAAGGAAATAGTATCTATCTTCGGCTTATGAACATGGGTTTTCTTGGGCTTTCAGACCCCGGAGGTCGAGGTCTTTTTCCTCTTCTTATCCTTCGCCAGTTTCAGAACCGTGGCCAAAATCTCCTCCTCGCTAGACGGGGGCCTCATGACTGCATCTTTGCCCAGGCCTGTACACGAGATCATTGAATAAGTATAAGAATGATATCTTTATCAAATCATCAGATACATGAAAAGGAGCTTACCGTGATTCTTGGCCTCCCATCGGCCCTTTGTTAAATCACGCCACGAGCGCTCGGTGTACGTAGAGGTCGAGGCCAGGTTCCGAACCTAGCCCTCGAGGTCAGGAATCACCCAGGTCATCCAAGAAACCGCTACATCATAGAAAAATACATCAATGAGAAAAATCAAAGGAATGAAATAATGCATGGAAGCTAACTGTAAGATAATACTTACAATTCATGTTCCATTTCTCAATAAATGACATCTTCTCTGCTAGGATTAGGTCGGAAGTCCTCACTCGAACGGACCAGCCCATCCAGACTCGATCCTTGTCCCCATCTATGCTCGATAATATCACCTTGGTAGCTCGACGTTGGAGTTTTATTAACCCGCCTCGATAGAGGCGAGGGATGTACAATCTGATGAGGTGGTCGAGGGTGACATCCCCTCAACTTTGCTCGCTAAAAATTGGAGCAGAATGACAATTCTCCAAAATTAGGGGTGGATTTAGCCCAGGGTTATCTGGTACTTACGGCATAAATCGATGTTGACAGGGTCGAGGGGGCGTGAAAGGGTAAGTGTAAACACTCAGAAACCCTTCCACGTGGGTGGTTATATTTTCTTCGGGGGTTGGAATCACCACCTCTTTGTCTTCCCAATTGCAGTCTCTCTTTAACTGCTTGAGGAAGGTCTCAGTTATGGAGCATATGTATCTTGACATTGGCTCGCATCGACCAGGGACCGGAGAAGTTTTCTTGATCTTAAAGTCGGAAGTAAGACGCACCCTCCGGGAACACACTTCTCAGGGCGCGGCTCCACCGGTGTTTTGTCACCGGCCGGCCACGATGAAGAAGCACTTTCCTTTTGGGGAACTGTTTAGGACGTTTTTCCATTATTGTTTGAGTTTGAAGAAGAAAGAAGATGATAGAATTTGATGTTAAATAAGAGGTTAACAACAAAAGCCTGAAAATGTTGCAAAAGGGAGGAACTTAGAAGATGGAAAAAGCTTCGGAGATTAAAGAAGGTTAAAGGTAAAGTTTGAAAAAGTGAAAAAAGGCCTATTTATTGGATTCACGGTGACTGTTTAAAGCCACTAGTGGCCGACCACAAAATGACATACATTAATATCTTGGGGAACTGTACCGACGAGAAATTTCAATCACTTCTGCGGCGTACGTCATGAGGGTGACGTCATGACAGGTCGGGGCAAAAATCGAAGGCTCAATTTGTTTCTTGTCATTTCACTCTAAAAAATGAGGGGACTATCTGTATACGGTTAAAATTGGGCCCACCTGGTTTTAGTGTTTGACCAAAGCCAGGGAGTTGCATCGAGGGTCGTCCCCATAGTGGTTTAAGACTAAAGCACGAAGACAAGATTCCGAGTTTCGAGATGAGAGATACCTGTTGAAATTGAGGTCAGTAACGATCGAGACCAAATAAGGCGGAGATCGAGCAAGATCAAAGATAGCATGATAACGGAAAGGCGAGATATCCGTGACAGGTCAAAGATCATGGTGAAAATCTTGAAACAGATCAAATCACGAACGACAAACTCGCTAATCATGGGATTTCCTTTTGTAATTAGAGTTATACCATAAGTAAAATTTCTCTACTATATAAAGAGGAGTTCTAATCATATGTAAGGCATCATTCAATGACATCAAAGCAATATAATTCTCTTTCACGCTTACAATCTTGTTCATCAGCTTGTTATATTTTTAAATTGTTCTTGCACCAATTAGTTCGAGGGTACTCTAACTCAAGGGGTGAGTTCCATTCAAACACCGATTTGCTTTATGTTACTGTTGATTACTATTATTAATCTTCATATTTATCAGTTGGTGTTTAGTGAAATCACGTATTCCTCAAAACCACATTATAAGTTTAATTGTTATCCAATTTTAAGGGTAAACAATAAGATGACTTGTTTTCCATGTAGCTAATCTCGCAAGCATATTATCAAGTACAAATTGGAAATCAGTCGCTCTAGGTTTCAAGTTAGTAATAGGAAAGCCTAAGTATTTTTCAAATGTATAATTAATGTTCATGTTAAGAACACTTGAGAGATTGGAGCAAATATTTTTGGGACAGTGTTTGGAGATAATGATTTTTGATTTTTCCCTATTAATGGTCTGCCCTGATAGGGAGCAAAATAGATCAAGGTGATGATTGGCAATAATTGCGTATTTTAGGTGCCTATTACACTCTAATTTACTGTACTTTAATTGAGTTTGAGCTTTAATCGCTAGCGTTTTGCACTAAACATGTGTTTTATGCCTTGCATGAGCGATTCAGATCTATGTAGATGTTATGGAATGAATTCAAGCTATTCTAGAGCTTTGAAGTCTGAGTAAAAGCCCAAGGATTAAGTTGGGATAGTGTTCGGGGATCAACGGATGATAGTGCATTTTAAGAACGAAACGAAGAATCGAGTAGGCATACTGCACATTGTCGAGTAAAATGCACATAACGTTTTGCTCAAAAACCCGTTTGGGCTCAACAATATATAGTTGGAAATCTATTTAAAAGGGCTACAACTTTCCTGTTTTACATTTTTTCAAATTTCCATAGTCGCGCCGCGTAGTGCGTCGGGGCTGTGTAAATTGTTGTTGTCCTTAAATTGCATGCTCTCTGAAATTCCACACAAGCACACCGCGTGGCGTGATGCCCCATACGGATCGCCTGTGCAAATTTTACATATCCAGAGTCTTATTTCGCGTGGGAGAAGATGTTTTCGTCTAGGCCCCACCCTACTTGGTATAAATACATGTAAAAACGTTATTTTTGTAACTTTGACAGGCTTTTGACCTAGGGAGAGCACAGAGTCACCGTGGAGGCCAAGTTTCATCTTTTCTTCCAACAAACTTAGTATTTTTTATGTTTCTTTGTATGATTTTGTTATTTTTCTACGATGTCTATGTGGAGCTAAACTTCACGTTCTAGGGTTGTGGTTCTTTCATAATTATTGTTATCCGGACATTGATTTTGATTTCTTAGTTTGTCGTGTTGGTTTATTTATTCAATCTTGTGCTTAATTATTTAATTATTTGATCACCAATTGAATACTATCTACGAATCTAGAATTGAACTCGAAAGTGGAAATTCTAGATTGCACATAGGATTGAGTAGAGCAAGTTCTTGAACCTGGGCATCGGGGAACGGATTCACGGTTAGGATAGACATATACCTAATTGCCTTGCTTGGTTGATTTACAGGAATTATAAATGCGTTCTTGTTAGTTCTAATTTCATAGAAATATAGGTGTTAGGTTAGCTTGAATAGATGAGTAAGAACTCGATAGATTCTTATGAGCAATATTAACCATGTCAACCAATAAGCTAAATAAATTAGTTAATCAATTCAATCAAAGAATACAATAGGATTGTTAGATAGCCCATAACCCTAGATTGTCTTCATCACATTGATAACATAAAAAGTTGCTCTTCCTTTGTTCAGTGTTCATTATTTTTTTTCCTTATTTTTATTAGTTTATAATCAAATGTTTCAAGGTTTAATTCTTGTTAGATAAAGGATAGTCTAATTTAGTTAATAGTTAATCACAAGTCCCCATGGGTTCGACATCCGACTTTTAATCACTTTATTACTTGACGGCCACGTATTCTTGCGTGTGGGTTTGGCCGCAACAAGTTTTTGGCGTCGTTGCCGGGGACTCAGAAATTAGCTATTTTTCTAGATTAGACATTTTTTCTATTCTTTCTTCAATTTAGTTAGTATTTTTTAAATTTGTTTTCGCATGGCATCTTGGTATGAAAATTATTCGAACGATGATTATTCTTATTTTGATGATCCCTGTCCATATTGTGGAGGACCCACTGGTGAAAAAATTGCCAGAATGTTCTAGGGAGCGAGTTGTGTGCACAATCTCAATCCTTTGAGTGGAATATTTGTAATATGTGTGGTAGTCAAGATATCCATTGGGATGGTTGTCCTAATTCTTTTCATCCTTCTCTGACCCCTTATTATAATCTTTCTAACAATGTTTGTGAGTTTGATAAGGGCAATGAAGTGCATGATATGGAACGTGATGCATATATTAGGGGTATTCTGAGGCAAGTAGCAGATCAACAGGATGAACTGAAAGAAGATATGAATAGAATGAGGGAAACAATCACAATAATGAAACCCAATATGGAAGAATTGAATAAAGAGAGTGCGTACCAGCAAGAGAAAATTTTTTAAAAAGAGGAGATTTTGAGTCAAACTTGGCTGGTAGAACAAACTAAAAGATTGGAAATATATGAGACTTAACGTGAGGAAATTACTAATGGGATGAGACACTTTATAGAAGGAAGAGCTGAACTAGGACAAGAGATCGATAAATTTGGCATTGATATTCACGACTTGGAAGCTCAATTCTTTGCAAATGTTGATGTGTCTAACGTCCAACAAAATAGTAATGAGTTGTGTGAATCTGAAAATGAGCTTATACGCTAAATTGAGGAGCTAAAAGTGGAGAGTCAATCATTCGAGCATTATTTTGTTGATGATGCCCATGTTGAGAAAAGTACACTAGATCCATGCGAGGTAGTAAATAATGTTAAATTTGAAGAGTCAAGTGCATGTAAATATGAGGATGTAAAGAGTAATATAATTCTAGAGTTAGGGCGTATTGGTACTCATTCCATACAGTTTTCAACATTTTGTTTGGATGATGATATATAAATCGAGTCATCTGAGCCTTTGGAGGAGCCAGTGAACGAGGAACGGGGTGCTTACATTCTTGAATTCGTCGTGCCAGAGAGGCAGAATTACATACCTCATCCGAAGGCCAAGAAGTGTAAAATATAATATTGGTTACTTGGCCCAATTAAATTTATCTCACCGCCCAGAGACCATAACAGAAAGCTTGAAGTCAAATTAGAGGTTCAATTCATAAGTTCGAGGTGGAGGCAAAAAGTGGTGCAAGTCGTGCCACGATTTTAAATTAGGCGCTTGTTGGGAGACAATCCAGCTTTACTGTTTTCTTTTATTTTTTTTATATTATTTCTATAGTGTCTGTTTTTATTTTGTAGGATTATAAGCATAGAAAGTAAAGACATTGAAAGAGTGCAAAAGTGAGCTAGATGGTGAGAACTAAGTGTAGGGTGCCCACGCAAAGGACCATGCTTGGGGGAAGTCTGAGTACCCCGTGAGCTGCTATTGCTTCGGCCTTTGGCCTTTCAGGGAGTTTCTTATCCATCCTCGTTATTGTTTTGCTTTATTTGTGCATTTGGTATACTGCACTCCATTAAGTGTGGGGTGGGAGAATTTCTCTAGATGATTAGTAGTAGTGTGTTAGAAAAATGTTAACTTCTTATTTTTGTTTTCATAGTTGTGCAGTATTTTAGTAGCTCCTAAGAAAAATCAAGAAAAAAAAAGGTAGAAATATTGGAATTTTCCCGACGATGGATTTCCTAGACAGTTTTCTTGAGGGATTTAAGTCTAAAGAAAATTTCAAAAAGATTTTATTTGTGAGGTAGTGTAATAATTCCCCCTTGGTTTTTCTTTGTGTCGCGGTTCTTTTCCAAGGGTTTTGTTTGAATCGGGTGTAGTTAGTTTTTATTTTGTTAGAAGTAGGAAACCGTGTGCTATGTTTTGAATTGAAGCAATATCTCTTGACTTTGTTATGCCTTGAGAATAGTGAGTACATTAGTTGTGACGCTCAGCTATTGACTCTTGAATAAATACCTTAAATTGTATGATCTTAACTTTGCTTAACTGCTTGGACTGGAGTGTCTTGATGAGTCCAATCCCGAGTGAGTTACGTGCATGTGTGTGTGAGGTTTGTGTTTAATTATGTGCATTGCATTTGATGTCTAGAACTTTCCCCGTGTGTTTTCAAAGCGAAAGAGTAGTTTTGTTCAGTCTTGGAAGTGATACATGCGTTTCTTTGTTGAACCAGTTATATGTTTTACCCGCCTAACTGTTATGTATCGTAGTTAACCCATTTGAGCATGTAATATTGTTTCTTTGGCAACCACATTACAAGTCTTACTCATTTATTTGAATTAATCATCTATTTGAACCTTTTCACCTCTCATGAACACTTGAATTGTTATGAACTTTGTAAAAACTAAAGTGGAGGTTGGTTTGGCTTTTGAGTGGAACCAATGAAATAAGGAGAAAGATGCAATGTTTTGAAAAAGTAAGAGTCAATTGAAAAGAAAAAGAAAGAAAGAAAAAAATAGTTGTATTGTTGTGAAAAATATTTCTTTATAGTGGTGACTCTTGATGTAATTATGCTTAAAGAAGTATGGAGTTAATATACAATTATGTGAAGGTGGAGTTATGGTTCGACAAAAGTGTGGTGTTTTTAAAGTTAAATTGTATGTATTAAAGTGCTAAGGGAGGTGTAGTCACTCTTATATCTAAATGTATCTTACCCATCCCACAGCCTACATCACAACCAATTAAAGTCCTACTTGATCCTATGGTACGTCTTTTGTAGCATATGAATGTTATTTCTGAGAGTGAGTGAATTCTTGCTATCTTGAGTTCCAAATTGTTCTTAAATAGTATTGTGTGTGGAACTACTCTCTTTTGTTGTGTGAGGGCACTTGATTCATGAAGGAAAGGTAATGTCATTGACCTCTATATTAGAGTAAGTGAGTGAGATGTGAATAATGCATGGTACTTGTGAGTAAAATCTTGAGGTGAAGATGTTACACTGTTGTGCTTAGTCTATCTTGGTGTGATGAGTTAGGAGAATTGTTTAAAAAAGCCGTGTCTATATAAAGTGTACTTTGATTTCTCGAGGACGGAAAATAGTTTAAGTGTGAGGTGTTGATGATAGGCTATAATTGCGTAATTTAGTAGCTTATTACACTCTAATTTACTGTACTTTAATTGACTTTGAGCTTTGATCGTTAGTGATTCGCACTAAATGTGTGTTTTATGCCTTGTCGGAGTGATTCCGATCTATGTACATGTTATGGAATGAATTCAGGCTATTCTGGAGCTTTGAATTCTGAGTAAAATCCCAAGGATTAAGTTGGAATTGTGTTCAGGGATAAACGGATGATAGTGCACTATAAGAACGAAACGAAGAATCGAGCAGGCATACTGCGCATTATCGAGTAAAATGCACATAACTTTTCACTCAGAAACCTGTTTGGGATCCACAATATATAATTGTAAATCTATTTAAAATATCTACAACTTTTATGTTTTATATTTTTCCAAATTTCCATAGCCGCGCCACGTAGCGCGCCGCGACTGTGTAAATTGTTGCTGCCCTCAAATTGCATGCTCTCTGAAGTTCCACACAAGCACATCGCGTGGTGCGTCTCCCCATGCGGCGCTCCTGTACAAATTTTACAGAGCAAGAGTCCTATTTCTCGCGGGAGGAGGTGTTTTCATCTGGGGCTCACCCTACTTGGTATAAATACATGTAAAAACGTTATTTTTGTAACTTTTGAACGACTTTTTACGTAAGGAGAGCACAGAGATGCCGTGGAGGCCGGGTTTCATCTTTTCTTCCACCAAACTTAGTATTTCTTATGTTTCTTTGTATTATTTATTATTTTTCTACCATGTCTATGTGGAGCTAAACTTCACATTCTAGGGTTGTGGTTCTTTCGTGATTATTGCTATTCGAACATTGATTTTGATTTCTTAGTTTGTCGTATTGGTTTATTTACTCAATCTTGTGCTTAATTTTTTGATTGCTTGATCACCAATTCAATAATATCTAAGAATCTATATTTGAACTCTAAAGTGGTAATTCTAGATTGGACAAAGGATTGAGTAGAGCAAGTTCTTGAACCTGGGCATCGAGGAACGGATTTGCGGCTAGGATAGACATATACCTAATTGCCTTGCTTGGTTGATTACAGAAATTATAAATACATTCTTGTTAGTTCTAATTCTATAGAAATATAGGTGTTAGGTTAGCTTGAATAGGCGAGTAAGAACTCTACAGATTCTTCTGAGCAATATTAACCCTGTCAACCAATAAGCTAGATAAATTAGTTAGTCAATTCAATTGAAGAATACAATAGGATTGTTAGATAGCCCATAACCCTAGATCGTCTTTATCACATTGATAACATAAAAAGCTGATCTTCCTTTGTTCAGAGTTCATTATTTATTTTCTTTATTTTAATTAATTTGGAATCAAATGTTTCAAGGTTTAATTCTTGTTAGATACTTAGGATAGTCTAATTTAGTTAATAGTTAATCATAAGTCCTTGTTGGTTCGACATCCGACTTTTAGTCACTTTATTACTTGACAACCGCGTATACTTGTGTGTGTGTTTGGCCGCAACACAAGGAAATGCTAATCGTATATTGATATAGGCCATGAGAAGATCATCTGCGAAGAACAAGTGTGGCAATTGATAATTGTTCTCCCCTATAGATATTGGACCTCAGCAACCCATATCTACCTTATGATTTATGAGTGTGGAAAGTATTTCCATACAAAGAATAAATAAGTATGGAGACATCGGATCACCCTGCCTAATACCCCTAGTAGGGGCAAAGTACTCAGTTCTAGAGCCATTAACAAGGATATCTATTTTGCTTGATGAAACACAATTCATAATAAGTTTAGTTATGTTGGGGGAGGGGGGAGGGGATTTAAAGAAGATGAGGGCTCCATAGACGAAGGACTATTCAAGACGATCAAAAGTCTTTTCTAGGTCGATTTTAAGGAACATATTATGTTTTTTACCACGGTATTTATTCATTTTGAGAATGAGTTCTTGAATAATAATCGCATTATCACAAGTTTTCCTATTTTTTAGAAAACTAGATTGAAAGATACTAATGAGGATGTTTAAGAAAGGTTTCAAACGATTAGTAATGACCTTGGTAATGATTTTGTAAATAGTGTTACATAATCCTATAGGCCTAAAAAATTTTAAGTTGTTACCATTAAGAATTTTGGGTATAAGACATAGGAGGGCGTCATTTATGCCATTAGGAATTTTTCCACTCTTGAAGTCTTCTTGGCAGAGCCTAATGACTGAGTTGCCTACTATGTTTCAATATTTTTGGAATAAAAAATGATGAAGACCATCCGGGGCTGGAGCTTTTTACGATTTAAAAGAAAACAAACCTTGATAATCTCAGAGTTTGTGATGGGATCATCCAGTGAGGATAGATCAGTATTTTTATAGCTTTTTGAGTCATATTTTATAGCATTCCAATCACTGGAGACATGAGAAGTTGTGTAAATATTTATAAAATAATCTCTAGTATGGTTGAAGATGGCTTGAGGATCGTCAATCCAGTTGTTATTGTCATCTTTAAAGAAAACAATTTTATTTCTTCTTTTCCTATTGGTAGCCATAATATGGTAAAATTTTGTATTGACATCACCCTCTTTGAGCCAATGGATTCTAGAGCGGAGTTTCCAGTAGTCTTCCTCAATTTTCAGAATGTTATTAAAATCAAGTTTTAGGGTTCCAAGGATCTCTACCAGGCCTATCACCCTTGCATGCTGAGTTGGTTGCACTAAAAACGGGCCTGCACCTTGCAATGGAACAAGGTTTCACCAACTTATAAGTGGAATCAGACTCAACAGATGTCATTATCTACTTAGAGAACGGTAACACAACCTTTAACAACATTTATTCATGAATGCAGATTATTGATGATCCAGGTGAAAGTTCAAACAATTCAACACAACTTCAGAGAGGCCAACAAGCCAGCATACAAGCTGGCTAAGAATGTTATTCATGTAAGCAATGGTAGGGATCTCGATATTATGCATTATCCCCCACTTTTTGTAACTGTTGCTCTATCCTCAGACTATGAAGGTTAGCAAATATGTTTGCACTAAGCTTGCATCCTTTGAAAATAAAAATGTCCTATGCAATATTAATATCTCATGTAAAAGCTAAGTTGGTAATGTCCCTTTAGACAATGCTATTTTGTAAACTCTATTTGTGATTTTCGTTATATAATGATCCCTGTTTATAAAAAAAAAGATCTATTTAAGGAAAAATGATCCTCACTAGATTTTTTATTTCTAGAACTCAAACTGTATCTTTTGATTGAGAGTAAAATGATCCCATTCATTTCATCATTTCTGTTAGTCAATCTTATTGTTGTAATAAACAACTAAAGCATTAACCTTTCTGAAATATAAACAGAAACAGAAAGTTAGTAACACTAGTTTAATAAAATAAATTTTAAAAAATAATATAGGAATAAATCGAGCCGACTGAATGCACAGTGTGTCCTTAAAGAAATTATTCCAGTGTGTCCTTAAGGAAATTATTCCCCTCAAGTACCCGAGGTGTTGGAATATTATCCTCCCAGGATAGAACGATTTAACTCACTAGCATCTTGGTACCAAAAACGCCGATGTAACAGCGAACCACTCGAAGGTTGTAAAACACACTGAAAAAATATTGTGCAGAAGAAGATGAAGATAATTAGAAAATTTAGTAAGTAAAAATTCTGGGATTCAAGGCATCTTTATAGACCATTTTGCATTGATTCTTAAAAAGTTTGCAACCTTTCTGAACAACCACAGCTGTTGGAACATGTGGGAATATTGCGGGAAAATTTAAAAAACGGATTTAAAATAATCCGAGAAAGAAAAACGGACCGGACCGGACCGGATTGCAGGTCATGGGTTATTCCGGATTGAATTTTTGTTAATTAATTTAATTAATTAATTAAATAATTTGAAAGGAATTTCATCCAAAAATATTAATCAATCAATCGATCTTTGACCAAATCTGAATCCGAATTTGAATCTGAATCCGAATCTGAATCCGAATTTGAAGCCGAAGCCGAAGCCGAGCCGAGCCGAGCGAGCGAGCGACGATGACAGTGCGAGGCTTTCCTTCTTCTCAACTCTTTAAGATCTAGAATAAGATCAATTGAATATATACCTATCAAAAGTCTTTTCTTCCTCCAATATGGGACAATGTCCCTTTGCCAAGGAGGGAAACTCAAATATTTCATTTTTCCTCCATTTCCCATTCACCCTCTTTAAGCTACACCAAGCTTAAAATTAAGCTCTACTAAGCTTAAACCCCAACAATCCACCACATGAATGGGGAATGGCTATAAAATAAAGGAATGCACGGACGTATGTGTGTTTTACATGCAAGAATTAATTACCTCTGGATAAGTAGGTTTCCCTTTGAATTTTCCGTAGTGAACTTATATCGGAATACTCGGTCAATAGGTAGATTTGATATTTTTGAACCGTCGAGATTTATTGTATACCTAGACAACATAAGTCACACAATCAATCCTTAACCATCTATGGTTCTCATGATTGTGTTCGTTTCAGCCATGAACACCGCCCGGTTTCATGAGTGCTTAGAGAATGGGCCTTTACTTTCATTCTCTTTGAAGCGGCTTACACTTCACACTCATATAGGTGATTTCTAAACGTGTAATCCTAAAGACACACTATCTGATCATATCCTGCCAGACTTAGCAAATCATTAAAAAGCTTTAAGTTTTATTGGCTCATCAAAACGCCTTAATGCTTTACCTAGATTTTTGAACATTGTCTTCATCACGAGAATGGGTCAAGTTATTTGAAAATGTTGAACCGTCATTCATAACTTTATTTGATATCTTTGAACCTAGCTCTTGGGATCTCCAGTCTGCTAGGTAGAGTTACCGCCATGATGACTTGTCCTAGGCCTTAACCTCATTCCCTTTGATGATCTTTCAACTGCCTCTCTAGATAGGCCTTTTGTAAGTGGATCTGATACGTTATCTTTTAACTTTACGTAATCAGTTGTGATAACACCACTAGAGAGTAGTTGTCTAACAGTATTGTGTCTCTGTCGTGTATGACGATATTTTCCGTTATACATAACGATATATGCCCTGCCTATTGCCGCTTGACTATCACAATGTATACAAATAGGTGCCAAAGGTTTGGGCCAAAATGCAATATCTTCCAAGAAATTCCGGAGCCATTCAGCTTCTTCACCGGCCTTATCTAAAGCTACGAATTCAGATTCCATTGTAGAACGGGCGATGCACGTTTGTTTGGATGATTTCCAAGACACTACTCCACCCCCAATTGTGAAAACATATCCACTCGTGGATTTAACTTCAGATGAACGGGTAATCCAATTTGCATCACTATATCCCTCGATCACGTAGGGATATTTATTATAATGCAAAGCATAGTTTTGGATATATTTCAGATACCCCAAAACTCGTTTCATTGCCATCCAATGTATTTGATTGGGATTACTTGTAAATCGACTCAGTTTGCTAATAGCACATGCTATATCTAGTCGCATACAATTCATTATATACATCAAACTTCCCAATACTCCTGCATAGTCCAGTTGTGAGTCACTTTCACCTTCAATATTTTGAAGTGCATAACTCACGTCAATTGGAGTCTTGGAAATTTTGAAATCCAAATACTTGAACTTGTCGAGTACCTTTTAATGTAGTGAGACTGTGATAATGCTAGACCTTATGGAGTCTTGTTAATTCTGATTCCTAAGATCGCATCAGCAACTCCTAAGTCTTTCATATCGAATTTGCTAGCCAACATGCGCTTTGTAGAATTTATATCTGCCATACTTTTGCTCATTATCAACATATCATCAACATATAAACAAACAATGACCTCATGACCTGGAGTGTTTTTAATGTAAACATATATGTCGTACTTGTTGATTTTAAACCCACTTGCCAACATTGTTTGGTCAAATTTAGCATGACATTGTTTGGGTGCTTGTTTAAGTCCATAAAGCGACTTAATTGCACACTTTCTTTTCTTTACCAGGAACCACAAAACCCTCAGGTTGTTCCATGTAAATCTCTTCCTCCAGTTCTCCATTTAAGAAAGTTGTTTTAACATCCATTTGATGGATTTCAAGACCATACACGGCCGCTAGTGCCACTAACACCCTAATAGATGTTATCTTCGTTACTGGCGAGTAAGTGTCAAAGTAATCAAGGCCTTCCTTTTGTCTATAACCTTTGACAACAAGTCTCACCTTATATTTGTCACTAGTGCCATCAGCTTTCATTTTCCGTTTAAATATCCCTTTCGAACCTAAAGGCTTATTTCCCCGAGGAAGATCAACCAATTCCCATGTATGGTTATCCAAAATTGATTGAATTTCACTATTGACTGCCTCTTTCCAAAATGCTGAATCAGAAGACGACATAGCTGCTTTAAAAGTTTGGCGTTCATTTTCAAGCAAGAATGTCACAAAATCTGATCCAAAGTAAGTAGATGTTCTTCGACGTTTGCTACGCCTTGGATCTTCTACACTTGGAGTATTTTCCTTTGGTTCTTCCCGAGGTCGTTTAGGTCTTTCACTTAACGACTCGCATTCAGTTTTATATGAATAGATGCTTTCAAAGAATTCAGCATTATCTTATTCCATTATTGTATTAACATGAATCTCGGGATTATCAGATTTATGAACCAAAAACCGACATGCTTTACTGTTTGTAGGATATCCAATGAAAATACAATCTACTGTTTTTGGTTCGATTTTAACCGTTTTATGTAAAGGAACTTGTACCTTTACTAGACACTGCCACACTTTGAAATACTTCAAGTTGGGTTTTCTTCCTTTCCATTTTTCATATGGAATAGATTGCGTTTTGTTGTGGGGTACTCTGTTGAGTATTCAGTTAGCTGTAAGGATAGCTTCCCCCCACAAACTCTGTGGTAATCCAGAACTTATTAATAAAGAATTCATCATTTCCTTTAATGTCCGATTTTTCCTTTCCGAAATTCTGTTGGATTGAGGTGTGTAAGGTGCAGTAGTTTGATGGATAATTCCATATTCCGAACATATTTCTGCAAACTGAGATTCATATTTTCCACCTCTATCACTTCTAATCATTTTTAACTTTTTATTCAATTGATTCTCCACTTCATTCTTGTATTGCTTAAATGCTTCAATTGCTTCATCCTTACTATTAGCAAATAAATATAACAATATCGAGTGCAATCGTCAATAAAATACTTTTTCCCACCTCGAGATGGTGTCGACTTCATATTGCAAATGTCAGTATGAATTAAGTCTAAAGGATTTGAATTCCTTTCAACAGACTTATAAGGATGTTTTACAAACTTAGATTCAACACTTATTTGACATTTTGATTTATTACACTTGAATTTAGGCAATACTTCTGAATTAATTAATTTCCGCAAGGTTTTATAATTGACATGTCTTAAACTAATATGCCATAAATCGTTTGACTCCAATAAATAAGAAGAAGCTGAAATTTTATTCATACTGTCAACAACCATTACATTGAGTTTGAAAAGGCCATCCGTGAGGTAGCCTTTTCCAACATACATTTCATTCTTACTTACAACAACTTTATCAGAAACAAATACACATTTGAATCCATTCTTCACAAGTAAAGAAGTAGAAACTAAATTCTTCCTAATAGTAGGAACATGAAGAACATTGTTGAGCATTAACACCTTGCTGGAAGTCATCTTCAGAAATATCTTCCCATAACCTTCAATCTTGATTGTTGCATTATTTCCCATGGAAATCTCTTCTTCGGGACCAGCAGTAGAGTAAGTCGCAAATGCTTCTTTGACAGCACAAACATGTCGAGTGGCTCCAGAGTCAATCCACCGCTCCTTCGGATTTTCAACTAAGTTGCATTCCGAAAGCATTGCACAAAGATCATCAACGCCATCATTCTTCTCCACTATGTTGGCATGTCCCTTCTTATTATCCTTTTTCGGGAGACGACAATCAGGGGCTTTGTGACCAACTCTTCCATAATTGTAGCAGTTGCCCTTGAATTTCTTTTTGTTTTGCTCCTTAGTCTGTCTAGAAGACCTCTTCCTCTTCTTACTTTTTGGAGCAATCTCCTCAAAGATATTAGCTCCCATGATCGTTGAATTTTCACAAGACTTCTTCTCGGTTGTTTTGTTGTCTTCCTCAATCTTGAGACGTATCACAAGATCTTCCAACTTCATTTCTTTGCGCTTGTGCTTAAGATAGTTCTTGAAATCTCTCCACGAAGGAGGTAATTTTTCAATCATTGCAGCCACTTGAAAAGCTTCATTCACGACCATACCTTCAGCAATAAGGTCGTGAAAAATAAGTTGAAGCTCCTGAACTTGGGTTTCTACAGTTTTGTTGTCTATCATTTTATAGTCTAGAAACTTGGCAACCACGAACTTCTTCAAGCATGCATCTTCCGTCTTGTACTTCTTCTCAAGTGCATCCCGTAATTCTTTTGAAGTATTCATCGCACTGTACACATTGTCCAAGTCATCCTCTAAAGCGCTTAAGATATAGTCTTTGCAAAGAATATGTGCCTGATTCCATGCCTCAACAATCATGAATTTCTCATTGTCCGGCATGTTCGCAGCAGGAACTAGAGGCTCTTCACTAGTGAATTTCTGCATACCAAGTGTGGTAAGCCAGAAGAACACCCTTTGCTGCCATCCTTTGAAGTTGGCTCCAGAAAATTTCCCCGGTTTCTCGGCTGGAGGAACAGTAGTGCGGCTTGATGAGGCTATCGTCGTTGCAGCAACAGTCGCAGAAGGATTTCCCTTATCAATTGTCATTTCTCACTGTCAACAACAGAAGAGTTCAATTAATGGCAAGACCAGAACAGTAAACAATACTGTAATCAATAAACAGTACGTATGATAAATAAAAATCGAAGTTTTTATATAATGTTTCACAGGAAACGATGAAGTTTTTATGTTCTTCAAATCGTTTTCTGAATTTCAATACTCTGATGAAGTTTTTAAATCTTCAAATCAGAATAGTAAAATTCAGAAGGAGTAGAAAACCACACAGGTTTTAATCTCCGCAAACAGAATACAGAATATAATAAAATAATTTCCTTAAGATTGTTAGTCAATCTGTATTGCTGCAATAAACAACTAAAACATTAAACTTTCTAAAATAATTTGAAAGGAATTTTGTCCAAAAAGATTAATCAATCAATAGCCGAAGCCGAAGCCGAAGCCGAAGCCGAAGCAGAGTGAGCGACGACGGCGGCGTGAGGCTTGCCTTCTTCTCAACTCTTTAAGAGCTAGAAGAAGAGCAATTGAATATATACCGATCAAAAGTCTTTTCTTCCTCAAATATGGAACAATGACTCTTTGTCAAGGAGGGAAACTCAAATATTTCATTTTTCCTCCATTTCTCATTCACCCTCTTTAAACTACACCAAGCTTAAAATTAAGCTCTACCAAGCTTAAAACCCAACAATTTCTTGGATGGGTGATATCACAACTTGGTCGGATCACTTTCTATCTTTCCATTTAAATACTTTCTATCAAGATATTCCTTTTCTTTTGAATAATAATACCGTTTTGATGCATAATTTGCAGAGATCTTACAACAACTACAAAAATCTAATATGCAAGAAAATTTTATACATCTTGATATAGTATTATAAAATTGTCGTCTAAAAAAGTAATTTTAACTCAAAGGAATAAGTTTTAAGTAGGGGTATTAAATTAAACAAAATACCAAAAAGAAATAAAGGGGGAGAAGCTAGCACTCCATAAATCTTATGTGGACCCCAAATCTTGTTGGTATAGGTAGGTATCCTCAGTTGACTGGACTTGTTTCATGAATCTAAGAAGTAAAGAACAACACGACAGAGGAAATGAATCTGGCACGTGATGACGCACGTTTCTTTTTCAGATTTTTTGTCATTTCTGCATTTCATTTTACTTGTCGTCTTTATGTTTTAGCCTCTTAAACGAAGAGTCCCAAACAAAAGAGTGATTTTTTCGGGACTTAAAGCACAAAAAAAGGTGAAAAAAATAATTGGTGACCATTTCATGTATAGCGTATGGATTGTATGCGCTATATTTTAAAGGCACGTTTGTCCGTTAAGGTATAGCACATGTAATCTATGTGCTATGCCTGATTTTCAAACGTCAGTTAAAGTACAACTATAGCGCATATACTGGATGTATTGTACTTGAAGTTGAAAAGACGATAGGTATAGCGCATCACATATATGCGCTATACCTGTATTAAAAACCGGCTAGTCCTTCTCCTCCACGACAAAACCTCAAAAACAGCCCCTCCTTTCCCCCAATTTTTAAAGCTTAAAGCTCCATTGGAGCCCACCCGTCCCCCAAAAATCGTGTCCCTTATTATTTTAGCGAGCTAACAACCGATCTAAGGCGTTATCGTGTAGCGAATCTCTTTAATTGCTCGTTTCGGTGGTCAAATATTCAATTTTTCTCCATTCAAAAAACTCTAAAAAGAGGTATTCCGAATCACTTTCGTGGTAAAGCTCATGTATATAATTGACAAATTAGTTATTTTATGGTATTGTATGCTTTTTATGATCGTTTTTGATCTTTTTTATATCACTACTAAAAATTCGGGAAAAAGCGACCTCGAAAAGATACCAAAGTTGGTCGCTAAACAGTGCAAAAGCGACCAAAAGGCTTCCAAAATGGCTTGGTCGCTTTTTCGTTGGTCCCTTGACCAACTTTGGTCCCTAAGGTAAAAGGACCAAATATTTCGGGTATCAAAAAAAGCGACCAACTTTGGTTTCTATAATATTTTAATAATATAAATTTAGCGACCAAAGTTGGTCTCTATTTTTAAATTACGATTTTTATTTATTTATTATTATACAAAATATGGCGACCAACTTTGTTCTGTAAAAAAAATATAATATTTTAAAATCTGGAAAATAGCGACCAAAGTTGGTCGCTTTTTTATAATTTTTTTAATTTTTTTTTTAATAAAAAGCGATCACAATTGGTCGCTAATTTCAGTAATTTAATTTTTTTATTACATAAGTGACCAACTTTGGTCGCTAATTTTCAGAAAAAATATTTTTTTAATAAAATAGCGACCAAAGTTGGTCTCTATTCTGGAAATCTGGGTTAGTTAGCGACCAACTTTGGTCGCTATTGCCCAGGAAAAAAAAATTATAGATAGCAACCAAAGTTGGTCGCTTTTCTGGGTACTATTTTGGCAGAAACTGCCTATTTTGGCAGTTACACCACCTACCAGCATACCAAATCCTATTACAACAACAACAACAATACGAACTACAAAAATACAACAACAATACGAACTACAACAACACAACAACAACAACAATAACACAACAACAACATTAAAACCAATATTAAAACCAACAAAGTATAAAGTTCAATAGAGCTAACACATTAAACTAACAAAACTAAGTTAACACTTATTACAAGCCCATTCGAAAACGGACCAAAGTTATATTGTCTAGTTCAAAGTATATAAAAGTACTCAAGGACTGTTTCATTCAACATCATTATCATCATCGTCTGACGAATCTTCATTATCAAGACGGTAATGAGAATGGTCATTTTGTGGAGGACGAAATAACGATCACGGGGAGGACGGGAGGATATCCAAATATTTTAATTCATATCAATTTCAATTCAGAAATAATTAATGAATTGATAAACCAATATATTATATATATATATATATATATAGACACACACACAGAGACACTTCACTGTAATACTATAACGTA
>MDKI01045234.1:0-12102 GCA_005239505.1 Nicotiana paniculata
CACCCACGTATAGGTACTCGTCACCTCACCTATATGTTGAACATGATACTAACACATAGCAAACGGGACACAACACATATTACTTCAAGCTAAGGTTAAGCCAAACACTTACCTTGAATTCCACGACCAAACTCAAGCCTCCATTACTGCTTTCCCTTTAGAATTCTCCTCCAATTTGATTGTATCTAGACATAATTAGCTTAACAATATCATTAAACGCTAAATAATTCAACCCCAATACTTAATTATAGGTTTTCTATAATTCTTTCCAAAAAGCCAAAATTGACCCCGGACCCGCTTGGTCAAAACACAAGGTTCGGACCAAAACCCGATCACCCATTCACCCACGAGCCCGAATATGTAATTAGTTTCGGAATCCGACCCCAAATCGAAGTCTAAATTCCCCAATTTGTAAAATCCCTAATTATCCTAAAATCTCTATTTCTGCCCTTAAAGAAATAGACTTAGGCCTAGAAATCTAGTGGGTGTTAATGGAAATTGAAGAAAAATGAGTCTAAAAACACATACTATTCCCGATTTGCTTCCTTGGTTTTGAAAATATGATGTTATGGCCTAATTCCCGATTTGCTACTATTATTTTTAAGAAAACACTGGAAGGGTATGCTATGCAATCGCGGCCCACACTATGCGTTCCCATAGGCTTCCACCCCCTTCCCTTCGCATTCGCATGCCAATGGACGCGTTCGCACAGTGTTCCAGCCTCTATCCCCCAGCTCCCCATAAGGCACTGCGTTCACGAACCCCGGGCCACGTTCGCATAGAGCAAAATCTTCCCCTTACCCATTTACCCTTCGTTATCGCATGGAATGACATGCGTTCGCATAGAACAAAAATGCACACATGAGATACAACAACTTACACTAGATTTTCTAAGGCTGAAACACCCGATGCCTATCCGAAACTCACCCAAGCCCTCGGAGCTCCAAACAAAACATGCACACTACCCCCAAAAATATCCTACAGACTCACTCGTGCCATCAAATCACCAAACTAACATCTTAAACAACGAATTTAGTATAAAAATCAAAGAAAATTTCAAGAAATTTTAAAGTTTCAAATTTCACAACTACGGGTCCGAATCACGTCAAATGACCTCCGTTTCTTACCAAATTTTATAGGTATCACTCAAATACTATAATAAACCTGCACCGGGCTCTAGAACCAAGAACGGGCCCGATACCATAAATTTGAAATATAATCAAATTTCCAAGAACTCTCATAATTTCAGTAAAATAATTTCTTTCAAAAATTCATTTATCGAGCTTGGGACTTCGGAATTCAATTTCGGGCATACGCCTAATTTCCTTTCCTACGAATCCTCCAAGACTAGGTCCGGTTATCCAAAATTACGGGTCCGGGTCCGTTAACTTAAAATATTGACCGAGGTCAACTTAAATTCATTTTAAAGGCAAAATTAGTATTTTTCTCAGTTTTTCATATAAAAGGAGGTTTTCAAGGCCTCGGAACATAGTTTTCACTTATAAAAAAGAGAGATGACTTTTTGGGTCATCACAGGATCCTTTCAGAAGTCATGTGTGGTATAAGAAGGTAGTTAGCAGTTTTTTTCTAAGTTATGTTGAAAGATTGAAGAAGAGGAGGAAAAGTTTTGCTTACCTTAAATTTAAGCTCTTTACCCAAGTTTGGAGGCCATTTAGTTCCACCTTCGGGAGTCCACCTTAGTGAAATTCAAAATTTTATGTACCCATTGGGCCAGGTTCTGAACCTGTGGTGATTCCTAATGAGTAGCTGGAATAAGAAAAATATAAACTTAACGAAGAAGGAAAGTCTTTTTAAACATGGAAATGATATATTATCTGAAGAATTATGAAGAAGATTTCATTATTCGGGAAAAGAAAGTGTTGTGGTTGGGTCACTGTTAGCAAAGACAACGAACTGATCCCTCCAGCCACGGCCGTTGTCGTCATCTATGCTGGTAAGGAGGGCGATGAGCGCATTTGCTAAGTTTTAGCAACCCCATAAGTTCTTTAGGTAATATAGGTTCATCATGTGTGCAAGAATTAGGGATTCCCCGGTCTTAGAGCACAATTGGCAGAGGAAAGATATTGTACCCCATACTGACGGGCCTGCTTGTGCCAAACAAATTTGGTACCGATGGTAATATTCCAAAAATATTTGGCCGATTTCTTCAATCACTCACAAAGTGAAAGGCTATGTATAAACGAATGTGAACCCTGGTTTGGAGAAGGTGACCCTTTCTACTTCACTAGTGGCGAAAATTTCATTATTGTTCCATTCTCAATTTTCCTTCATAACAGAGATGCTAGAAATATGAATGAAAGAATGATTCCTACGAACGAGCCAGTGTCTATCGCTTTTGGGATTAATTGGTTCTTTTTTTTATTGAAGGTCAGACTTGGTGTTAATTTGTAGGGGTATGATGGAGTTCACGGTTTGAGGTTCAAATTCGGCATCAACCTCATTTGTTTTGTTCTTCTTTGGGACTCCAACAAAGAGAAAGCTAGAGTTTCGAGGGTAGCTGTTTTAGAACACATAATTCTAAGGATTTTATGAAGAAAGATTTTACTGAGAAAATTGAATTAGTAGTATATTTCTAAGGTAAATCGGGTATTAAGGAGTTTTAAAAGCAGAGAATGAATAATGAGTAGTGGAGACGTTTATAGACAACAAAAATCGTGGTCATGATTACCTCGAAAATTGGAAAATATATTTTCCAAATCATGGGTTAACACATGTTTGGATCATAAATTGTGAAGAGATGTGCATCCTTTGATTTGTCGAAAACTGTTCAGAAACTTCTCCGCTAAGGAAAGAGATTTTCTCTGCTGTCATGACTCAAATCCACATGACCGGCACCCAGCAAACTATTCGACCCGAGAGAACCGACCCTTATAATGCAACCAAACCATATGCGTGAAAACCAATTTAACTGTGGAAGTTCTTTCAAAATCATATGTATTTTAAAGTTAAATGATAGAATATTTTTCCAATTCAACAATACATGAAGCCTCTTATTATAATAACAATCCGACTAAGTATAATAAATATCTTTTCATGTATGTCGTGTACAACCCCATTACTACAACTTTACATAACTACCTACGGAGACTCTAGACCAAAGAATATAATTAAACTCTTGGGTTAATGGCTGACTATAATAAATTAAGGAAAAAATATGATAACTACCACTAAATAAGAGTGGTGCCTCACCATATTCCTCGGAAAGAGAGTCATCTAAGGCATATTAGCATGTCGCGTATCATTCCTTATCCTGAAATATATAAAGTAAGTGGAGCCATGGTGAAGGGCCTATGAGGGCTGAGTACACCACTACGGTACTCAATAAATGTCACAGTTTCTCCCTAACTCAAGTTCTTGCGACAAGATTTTACGAAAAAAAATATAATCAATATGTTATATAAAGTAATAAATATTTTTATAAATAATGCTCTTTATCATTTTAAACAAAAGACAAGTGAAATATAAGTTATGCTATAAAGTTTTAGAATGTCTCTATCAACTGAAGATTTTTATAGAAATCATATGAAACCATTTCAATTTTATTAAGTCGTTCAAATAATTTTTGGATCATTAGGCCTAAACATAAGAAAGTTCTATTTATCTTACCGGAGTACTATACCGTGACATGAACAACTACTAGGCAATAAACCTAGTAAAAGGTATTTGACCCTACTTGTCTGAGAGGCCTCCTATATTGTCGTACGAGTCGACTTAACCTCATTACTTTAAGTAATAATCATTTTCCCTCTCAATAGGGGACTTTATCCCACAAACATTGGATTGTCCTCGCGTAGTTCCATGGTAACAAACTCAAAGTTCGAATCAATCTCGGTGGTATCCACTAGTAAATCCAAAAATATTTGAGATATCAACAAACAATTCATAATATAATTTCCATACAACCTTGGCAGGAACGACGTTCCGCATAATATGTGACTCATAATCCTTTAGGTTCTTTAAATTTTTTGGGTGGTGTCGCTACCGATATCAATGCAATCAATTATGTCTCTCCTAGAATTTTTTTAGCTACTTCTCATTTTTTTCTAGGATTCTTCTTCTTCGTAAATCATTTGTGGTACGCGGGAAGGGCTCGTGTAGCGACAGCAGGATTTAAAAAAGAAATTGATCGTGACTTTGAACCTGTCTTTCCATGACCCCTCTAAATTGAGACGAGAAAGGATCTATTTTCATTAAATAGTGTTTAGGATAGAAAATACAAACCATTTGAACAAAATCAAATTCATAACCTTTTTCATGTTAAAGTCTTTAGCAATTTAACATCGATCTACAAATATAACAAGTGCTTCTTTTACTAAAATTTAAAAAAAAAAAAAAGTCATGAAAATATATTTTTAGCACTCAATTATTTTATATTCTTATCAACATATAAGTTTTAATAAAACTTATAATATTTTCCTTAAGTGTCATTTTGTCAACAAGTTTTGAAAACAAGATTTTTATAAAATTACATGAAAATTCATAAGCAACAATTTAGAAACACACGGTGACATCTTTCCCGTTTGTCCCCAGAAGTACATATGCATATTTACAAATAATACAATGTCTAAACTCAAGACAATCTTTTTAAGATAATCCTTCAAGATGAGTAAGTCTTAATCAACTTACCTCAAATTTCAAGCTCCAAAAATACTACAATGCTCCAATTTATTAAAATTCTCAAATGTCACCAACAATTCAATATCTATCATTAGATATCCCAACTACATCGAAAAAAACATGAAAAAATTCGTAAACATTCATTTAGGCTTCACCATTCGGCAACAATCCTTCAACCATCCAAATTATCCAATAGGTTCACCCATTGGCCTATTCAGTTCCATTCTTATCATTTAAAGTCAATAAAGATACTACGTTAGTTACCTAACATTATCGAGTCATTATTCGTTTTCTTCTCCAACAAAACCCTTGATTCAAGAATATCCATTTTAAGAATTAGTGTTGTATCTTATACAAATGATGATTCCCGATTCAATTTGTTCATTTATTAAGTTAACAAGTCGGTTTGAATCATTAGAAACTCAAAAGAATCCCATTTAAACCAATTCACCATTATACATCTTCTTCTTTACCCAAAATGTCATTCTCATGACCCACACTTTGGGTTCATACAATATCCTATTATAACTTCAAATAAAATTCATAAACATACTACCCATACTCGAATATCTCAAATATATAAAGCACAAGTGAAGGGCCTCTTGCTAGAAGAATCTCAATCCATTTTCTACGGATTTGATCCATAATAATGTTAGTGTTATCATTAAATGATGTTATATAATTATCCTTGAAAAATAACTTACCTTGAAGTATTTTGATGGTGGAAGAGATGCTCCTTCTCTCTAGAACTCAATTCCACGTTGAAGAAATAACTCTTTCTCTCTCTCTAAACCCCTTCTTTCAACACTTTAAAAATGGGTCTGACGGGTGTGTAGGCTACGAACAAAGACTAGGCAGGGTGGCCTTCCATTTCTCTTTAATTAGCATTTGTTGGATTTGCCTACTCACGGTGCGTAGGCTACACTATGAATGATCCATAGGTTACATATGATTCGTGTAGCTGCTCTACTACCCTTTAGTAAAAAGATCATAACTTCTTGTAGGAACCTCCAAATGACAAATGATTTGAAGAATTAGAAACTAGACACAAACCTTTCACTTTATAGGACATATACCATATTACTCTTTATATCTTGAAATATATTTTCGTTTGAAGTTAAGTATTGTACGAAATCACTTGAAACTTTAGCCCATCATATAAATTCCAACTTGTCTTAGCCTTAAGGCTCTTCTTAGACCATAAACCACTATTAATGCAATCGTATATATATATATATATATATATATTATTATCATCAATTTATATCCTTCATATTATTAGTCATGTTCGTCAATTTTCTTAATGGTCTTAAAACACTTAGAAATATTTTGGGGTATTACATCTACTTCCTGATAACAGTAAAATATTGTCACTGAAAAGTAGGGAGGCTATCTGTATGAGGTAAAACTAGTTAGTGACACTTGGACGAATAGGTAGGTGACACGTGAAACTGAAGACATGTAAGATGTGAGTTAGCAAGTAGTTGATACCGGTTGCAAGCATGTAACAGGTACTGGGTGAATTCCAAGATAAGGTAACCGATAATAAAGATTTAAAGAATTGGTATCGGATCGCCTTCAATGAACAGTCGTTAAAAAAGAATATGTTAATTTATAGCCAACCGTTACGCAGCCACCAATAAATTTTTTATTCTCATTCAAGAGAATCTTGATTTGGGGATCTTATCTCCCTAATTAGAGTTCTATATAGGATAATTAGTATCCATTGTAGGACATAAAATGTTTACCTTGAAAATGGTAACTACAATTATATTTGATTTAGTGGTTCTAAAAATACGTGATCTATTTTACTACCAGTTGTTTAGGCAGTAAATGCTAAGTGATAAGTGAGAAGTGAGAACATGAGATAAGAGTGAAGAATACGAGATTGCGCAAACCAAGTAGTGGGGAGATGGGGTCTCGAGCTTGGTCGGAATGGGCCTCGAGGTCGAGCTCAAAAGATTGACAAGGGGCTGTCAAGGATGATATAACGTTATTGAAGGCCTCGAAGACGGCCTCTTTATGATTAATAACGAGTAATAAACGAATAACAATTATGGAACACAATAGATGAAAGGCAATAAAATAATGAAACAATTGTAGAGAATGTTTTACTTAGAGAGTAGAGAATGTTCTTGTTCTTGTATTGAATATCATGCGTCTTATAAAGTGACAAGGGTACCCTTTATATATGAGGGGGAATCCCAACATAGTACATGTGTAATTATTTCAAAGAGAGATGGATGGTACAACCATTTAATGCCACGGTACGGGCTTGTACTATTTTGCGTACTTGGTCAGCCTTAACCACGTGCCTTTTGGGAATTTAACAACTTTCCATGATGGTCTTGGATTTACACCACTTCGGGGTCGATAAACCTCGACATGCCCCCTCGATGCCAAAACTCGAACCTTCTAGCCTTTTGGGTGCCGTAATGATCATAAAATCGGGCTCTCCAATTTTAGCCGTATACAGATAGTCCCCACGTTTCTTAGAATGAAGTGATATGAAACGGTCTTGACTTCTTGCCTCTTTGATATGCCTATTATGACATCTGTCTCATCAGAGCATTAAATGATATGACATAAAAAGTTGTGCAGAGGTCGCTGTCAGCACAATTCTCGAGAAGCCCACGAACCACTATTGGTTCGACCTTTCCGCTTCAAACATGCCCAAAAGGCTTCTATAAATACTTCAATTACTTGCCTTTTCATAATTTTACAACATCTTCAAGTCTTCATAATTTTACTAAGTGTTCTACTCTCATCATCTTTGTGTGTTTGCTTCTTCATCTTCTTTATTCAAAACTCATTTATAATCATAGAAAAACCTTCCAAAACGGTAGCTCAAAAGGAGGGAGCCACTTCTTCATCACGCCCGTCTAAGGGCATGTCAAAAACTCTCCCTTCCATCGACAAGTGCATCCCTAATACTTTCGACACCGTCTCTGATTTCACAATTGAAAAACCCCCTTCTACATCGGGTCAATGCAAGCCTATATCTCGATATATAAGTGTAATATCCGACACATAGAGGGTAAACCTTGACTGCCGTTGGGAGGAGGTGGCCCTCGTAGAAATCCCTAGAGGTGATGAAAGCAAGTCACATGTAAGCCTGGCTTTCTCAGCGTATATACATACCTTTTTACCTTAGGCCCCGTAGATTCTTCCTCTCCACCGATTGACACGGTGATTCTCGACTTTTATCGTCAATTCCGAGTGACACTCGATCGGATTTATCCTTATTTTTTGAGGATTGTATATATGATTCGACACATTACCAACATGGTCGAGGGGATGACTTTCACCCTCGACCACATGATCAGATTATACATCCCTCGTCTCTTTCGAGGGGGCTTAACTAAGCTTCACCGTCGATCTGCCAAGGCATTTTTCGCCTGCATCGACGAGGATAAAGATCAGGGATGGATAACCCAATTTGTTAGAATCAAAACTTCGGACGTCATCCCTGCTGATAAAACACCGTTCCTGGAGGAATGGAATATGAAACATAAGTATCCCTAAAATGCGTATGTTTTGCCACATCCTTTTCTATTGATTGATCTTTTTCTAATTGTGTAGCCACCGTTTGGTTTCTCGGCACAGTCCAGCACCTTCTGAGATGGGTCAAAATTTTGGACTCCGCTTTTCCATACAACAAACGTGTATGGCGCAATATGGCTAAAACACGATGGCAGACTAAGAACCACGGTATGCTCTCGTTGTTGTTGTTTCCTTATTCTTTATAAGTATTCTTGATGGGGGTAAGTGTGATATATCATGCTTGTGCAGGCCTTGGGGAACGTGTGTAGATGAGACCGCCCTATTCTGGTGAGGAAGAGGCTCCGAAGACTGCCAAGGATAAGAATAGGAAGAAAGAGGCATCGATGGAGTCTCCAAAATACAAAAAGGAAAAGGCTCGGAAGCCAAAGACCGATGCCACAGTCCTATCCTTAATGGCCGCTAAGAGCCTGCAAGCCGAGGAATAAAGTGATGACACCTACCCTTTGGTACAAAGGGAAAAACGAAGTGTTGATGACTTGAGAGTTGTTGGGCGATTGTCTGCTGAGTTGGAGGTGGCCGATGCGGATCCCCCTTGTGCTGAGGAGTCCCTCGAGGAGGGTTCAGGTGCAGCCCCCAAGTCGCTGTCAGACATGGTACAGTCCGCACTGGTGAGTTCGTAGGTCTGCTTCTGTAACTTTTCGGGGACGAGAGGAAGCCTCGATGGAGGAAGATGTTGCCTATGGATTTTAGTCGGGCTCGAAGTTTTCTCCAGGGGAGATACGAGATGCCCAAAAGAGGAATTCCCCAGTTTGGGGACCTCTCACGGAGGGGATGCCTCATTTAGACATTATTTTGAAGGCGTAGAAGAGGAGACCGATATCGATGCCCCCGTTGCCCTTGACGGGGCTGAGAGGCTCCTAAAGCAGGTGACTTTCTTGAAATAAAATGATGTTCTTGAACTTCCTATCCCTGCTTTCTAACTTTCTTTCTTTGTGTTGCAGGTCAAGAAACTGTATGACCAAGATGCAATATGAGTTGCCTCATCGTGGAGAGGATCTTGAGAAGCTTATATCGGAGTCGATTGTGCTGGAGGCTCTATGTGCCCAAAAAGAGGAGGAATTGATCAACCTCCCGACAAGGTCGCAAAGACAGCTCCAAGAGAGGGCCGCCTTCATCGAGCAGGTATTCTGGTACCCATAATTTTATATTTCATTGCCATACTTGGTTCTAATCGGCTTATTTTCTGTATCTTTCACCTTAGACAGAAGGATGCCCTGGTGGGGAAGCTCAGAGAGGATGTTATGGTCAATGACGCCGAAATCCTTGAGTTGGTTCGACTGAATGATGTCGTGGCTTCATAGAGGAACGCACTTCGGGGGAAGCTATCCTCGATTTAAGACCTTCTTCGAGGTTCTCAGGAGGAGGCTACTGCATTATATGCGGCCAAGTCTGAGGCCGACAAGATTTTCTCTTCATTCAAAAGGGTTGCTACTACCGCGAATGACCGGGCCAGGGAGATATCCGAAAAGGCCGAGCTTAAACTGGCTCGGGGAGTTGCCCATGTTCTCTTACAAGCCAAGAGGAAAGACTTCGAGGAAGCGAGGCTAAAGGTGTCGATCTATCTGCCGAGATTGAAGAAGCCAGGGCCTTGGAGGAAGAATCGGTAATGTCAACTACGTCAGATGAGGGCTCTGAAAGAGGCTCGGGCATCAGCGAAGGCGAATAGTAGATTTACCTACTGTTTTGATTTTCCCCTTTTTTGTACATGGGACCCACTAAAATATCTCTTTGTGTCATATCTCCAAAACTTTGCCATGCAATGCTTATGCAAAAGTCAACTTTCAAGCATTGATTTTAGCTCTTCGGAACCCGTACGTGCAATAGTGAATCCCCTCGAGACCGGACACCTTCTCGAGACTAGGTCGGCATGGGATTTTGATCCCTCAAACACTGTGTGACAGTGTCATTCATATGACATGACCGTGAAGTGACCGAGGTGGCCACGTCAGTATCCTTCCCCAAAAGTTATAACAACTTTGCCAGAATTTATTGGCTTTCAAACTTGTTGAATAGTCGCCGCTTGTTCTATATATATATATATATATACTTGCTTCCTATTCAGTTTAAGTCTTGTAACTTTGCAAAATACGCTTTCTCTTCAACGTTCTCTTCCTCTGATGCACCGGGCAGTTTAACCTCGAGCTGTTTCTATTTGATAAAAGACTTTGCACTAGAGAAATCCTCTGATGCACCGGGCTATCGAGATAATGCATCGAGGTTTATTCGATCGATAGAAGAAAACCACCTCGAGGCCGTGAGGAGAGATTGCGTATGGGGAGTAAATGTGATATTGCAGATACCTTCTCGAGAAGATAATATTATGACCTATGTGGAGGGATTCTTGAACGTGTATACGTACACATTTACATTGGGACCCCTCGACCGGCTTGTGCTCGAATTCTACAAAAGGTACCGAGTCTCTCTGGCTCAGATTCATCCGTTTGAGCTCCAGTTTACACTTAGCCACCTTATTAGATTATATCAGCCTCAGCATTGTCAAGGCCGATTTCATTATGACACTGATCAACCAATCCTTTCATTGCTAGTGATTATGAGGACCGGAACAGAGGATGGATGATTCAATTTTTTCGAGTAAGGACCGTCAACATCATTCCTCCGGAGTTCCTGCCATTTCCCAAAAAATGGAACTTCAAATGTAAGTATTGTGTCGTACCTTAGTGCCCTTTACTCTTTTCGATTTATAAGAATGTTTATTTTTCTCTTTCTCAGTGGTCCCGTGGATGCCGGAGGAGATCCTTGATCTTATGGACTCAAATTCGAGGCTGGAAGCTTCCTCGACATATGACGAACGCAAGTGGCGAGATCTTTTGAAGGGCAGATGGGAAGCAAGCACCAGGGTACAAGCCATGTGATTGCCTTTTGAGGAATGCTTTCTATTATTTGTACTAACTCTTCCACTTAAGGTGTTGGTGGATTCTCCAAGGTGAGACCGTGTCCCTTTGAGGAGAGGGAAGGCCCGTCGGCTTCGGAGCCGAGGGAGGATAATAAGCGAAAAAGGTCCTCTATAGAAGAGGACATTCTCAATGAGGCGGGGCCTGCCCGAAGACACAAAAGAGATGCCGTCACTGGGGAGGACTTTATATATGTCGATTATTCTGTGGAAATAAAATCTCCTTTGGAGGATGGTTCTTCGTCTACAGCTCGAGCTAGGGGTCCTCCCAAGGTTGCTAATCCTGCTAGGCCTAAGACCTCTAGTTTCGAGGGAGAGGTTCCTCGAGAAGGAAAGAGCAAGAGTCCTCCACCATCGTATGCTTATACCCTCAAAGGTACTTAGAGGGACGTTCAGGGACAGGGGCCACCCGAACCAAGTGGGGTATCGAGTGATCATGCTCCTACTGAGAGCGGTTCCACTGGTGCCGATGGGGCCAGGCCAGCAAATCAACTTTTGAGGAGACTCAACGGCTCTATTTCGAGGTGAGTTTTGGTTTTCTTTGTTGGTTTTTTAGTTTTGTATTTTCATTTTTTGAATTGAAGCTTTTTTTTCGTAGGATTTTGACAATCTCAAGTACGAGCTGCTCCATTGCGAGACCAAGTTGTGGAAAACCATGGGCAAGGAGAAATCTCTAAGGCTTCTTTGTAATGAGAAGACAAAAGAATTGATATGCCTTCGATCGGATGTAAATCGAAGTCGATATTAGGAAGGCAATCTCGAGCAACAGGTAATCCTTATTTTGAAGGAGTATGTGCTTCCTTTACGTCCTTCGAGAATTAATTTTTTGGTGCTTCAGTTGCAGAGAAAAATAGAAGCTTTGGAATGCCTTTGGGGAAAATTCGGACAGGTCAATTCCGAATGCTATGCGTTGAAGGTGTAAATAGGCGTTTGTTGGTTGATTTCCCAATGCACACGCAAGTGTACGTGGTCGACAAGTAATATAGGAT
>ML310500.1:0-26419 GCA_005239505.1 Nicotiana paniculata
CTTGCTTGATACGTTAACTCCCTGTGGGATCGATTCTGGGCATAATACCCCGGATTATATTTGTAACGCCCGCTTAGTTTTTTATTAGACATAGTTGAGCGTGATCACTTACTTTGATTGTTAATTTGAAAATCATAATTATATCACGCGAACGTATCAATAATCGTGAAGAATTAATTAATTAGTAGCGCGTTTAAAGCATTATAACTTATTCATGAGTATTCGAGTATTAATCAATGTAAAATAGATAGGTAAGATTATTCTAAATCTTCACGACCCAACGACTAAGCACAAACCCCCCATGGCCCCACTCATATCTAATGACCTACTTCAATTTGCATAGTGGCCTATTTCTTATTTTAATAGCCTCAATTTTTCAAATTAAATTTTTTATAATAATGTAACCTTATCTCTTCAGATCTCAATAAAGTATAAGATATGCGAGCAACAAAATAATTGAAGGCATCAACATTTACCCCATTTAAGAACAAATAAAGCAGATACTTGAGACTTAAAATTCAAAGTTTTCTGCCTAATTCACTTCTTACTCACTTGAATTCAAATTACCACGTTAGCCATCTAGCTAATGATATCAAATGATAATTAATCCCACTGAAATGAAGCCAACATGCTAAGATTCTTCAAGGAACGTTCAAAGACAACTAACACAGAACGCTCAAAATTTAAAATACAAAAAGATTCATTCATGGTGTATATATATAATAAAAATAGTGATGCAATTAAGAGATGAACCTTAAGAAGAATCTAACTTTGAGAGTTTTGCAGCTGGGAAGTGCAATTAAGAGATGAACCTTAAGAAGAACTTTAAAATGTGTTATACAAAAATAAAATTTTAATATATTTTTTTATATATATAAAAGAAGAAAATAAAGTTGTGATATGTATATTATTGTTGTTATATATATTTATGGACTATTTGGTGTTAATATTTATAATTAGGGTTGTTTTCTGCTAATTGTGTGAGTACATAATCACACCATGCGAAAACCGCAAATTCAAATATAGTCAAAAATTATGTGCTCACACTTGTCATGGTTAAAAATGAAGGGATGTAATCTAATTGGCCAAAATTAGCCCTAACCACAATTAAAGTATTTAATTCCTTCTTTTATCCATAATCCCACTCTCTTCGCGCCAAAATACATTTGCTCAAGAAAAAACTGAAAATCTTATGGCCCCAAAGAAAATATTTCAGCTTTTTACCATGAAAATCAAGTCTTTGAAGGTCATTGTTAGGTCAAAAATCTGTAAACGACACAACAAGTAGAAAAACAAAGAATAGGACAGCAAGTTGTGAAATTTTATTTTTCTAGAAATAACTGAAATTTTTTGTCATGTTCTTCTTTATCCATTTCGATTCCTTAAAAATTTTGTATTTGTTTGTGCGTTTCTCGCTAAATACAATGTGTTTATGAGATTTACTAACTGAACTTTTTGGTGCCGGAAGAATGAGTTTTGATATTTGAATTTTCTAACTGAATTTTTTGGTGTGGAATTCCGAAACTGAACAATACTGGGGGTGAGAAAAATATTTAGGAATGAATAAAAGAAGGAATTAAACTTTAATCATGTTTAGGGCTTTATTTTAGTCAATTAAATCACATTCCTTGATTTTAACCATGACAAGTGTCTCCATTCCAAGTAGGAACTTGAAGAAATAGAGAGACTAAGAAATGGAGGGGAAATGGATCTGGAATCCTTCATTCATCTGTCAAATTCATTACCCAATCACTTATTCCTTCAGCTATCGACGCAGTAGGTTGACTTACGCGACATCGTCCAGAAGTGCACATACAGTGATTACTCGTTCTGGCACCTAACGAGCATAACTAGAGGCGGATCCTGAATATTAAAAGGATGGGTGCACTATTACAAAAAGATGAATTCAGGATTTATATGTGATAAGTTCATACTTTAGCTACTTAAAATTAGAGGTTAAAATTAATTTTTTCGTTGCATTTTTAGCGATTTTAACAGTATATATTATACTTCGTAATCAAATTGCCGAGATCGCTGAAGCGTTGACTATATGCTTACCTCGTCGTCCCTTGATAATTAATTACCGTTAGATTAGGAGTAGGGGAGAAAGGAGTTTTCTATAAACGGAGAGCAATATCCTCTCAGCAGTTTCAATCTCGAGAGAGAGAGAGAGTTGGGGAAGAGACGGTTCTTTTTAATTGTAACAGTGATTTTCAAGTTTAAAATTTTTCAGAAAACAAAAGAAACTATTTGCCGTTAATTATTCTTCCGAATTGTCTCACCACATTTGAACGACCACTGGTTACCACTCTTCATCATCGGCGAACTTGCTTCTTTCCATCTCCTTCGCCGACAACTTCACTCTTTTTCCGGTGAAATCCTTTTCAGATCAAAATATTGATCGTCACTGGTCTGTTTATATACCAAAAGAGAAAACATCAAATTTGAATTATTTGAAGGATTTGAACTTCTCTCTTACTCGTTTGGATTTATGGAGGCTATTTGTTATCAATTACAGGGAAACTAGTAAAAGATTTTATTGGAGGGAGTATCTTCTAAGAGACTCCATCCATGTCTTCCAAGAAAATTAGAAAAAAAAAAGCTTTTATTTGAAAAGCTACACAGTTTTTTCGTACCATTTAACAATTTCAAACGAAGAAGATTATAGAAACTTGCAAATCCGATTTTGGAAATCAATTGAAGAATTGTTGTTGAGCGCGGCAAGGTTCATTCTTTCTTCGGGAGATTTATCGGTTTTTCGATTGAAAGTTCGCCGGAGCACCAAACTTTTCGGCACCCATCGGAAAAATAAATTCTCCCTTTGGAGCAGCAACAGTCAGTGGATTTGGAAGCTCGTCTGGACATCCCCGACTGTGATCCAGGTTCTATCTTTCTTGAATTGTATTTGCACATATCTATTTACTGTTGCCTTGCCGGCAATTTTGATTGGATTAATTGTTTTTTTTTTTTATCCTTTTCTATATTTTCTATTAGTATTTTAAGCTTAAGGTTTCATTTATTCATATTAGTTCTGTGTTTGCATAGGGGTAGTTTCATAGACGTGGCAGATTCATTGTTCTAGTGCCTGCTCGCGTTTCTGTTCTCGTAGTCTATCCTTTGAGTTGTTTTTAGCTCTCGGGTTCGTAGCTTGTAGTCCTTTGTTCCCGTGTTTGGTTATTAGTAGTAGTGTTTACCTAATACCTCTTGCTTATAGTGGCGGTAGTGAACGATGTGAGAGTAAGGTCATGTCCTCGGGCGGGGCTAGGGGTGGGGTCCAGGGGGACGGGGGGTAAGAAAGCCTTTAGGTTGAGAATTGGGTCTTGGAACATTGGGACGTTGACGGGGAAATCTATAGAGTTAGGTAAGATTCTTCAGAATAGGAAGCTCAACATAGAGTGTGTTTAGGAGACTAGATGGAAGGGTACTAGGGCACGAGAACGGGTTTAAACTATGGTACTCAGGGAGCGTTGGGGGTAAGAATGGGGTAGGTATTTTAGTAGACAGGGACCTCAGGGAGCTCGTGGTTGAGGTTAGGAGGGTAAATGATAAGTAATTCGGGTCTATTATCCAGGGTAATGGGGAGATTGACGAAGATGTCACACATCGCATCGGAGCGGTATGGATGAAGTGGAGGCTCACTTCTAGTGTTCTATGTGATAGGAATGTGTCGTTAAGACTTAAAGGTAAGTTTTATCGAGTGGTGGTTCGACCCGCTATGATGTATGGGGCTGAGTGTTAGCCAGTCAAGAACTCCCACGTGCAGAAGATGAGAGTAGCAGAGATGAGGATGTTGGGATGGATGTGTGGATGTACCAGGCGAGATAGGATTAAGAATGAATCTATCCGGGACAGAGTGGGAGTAGCCTCCGTAGAGGACAAGATGCGGGAGTCACGACTGGGATAGTTCAGACATGTTAGGAGAAGAAGCATTGATGCCCCTATTAACAGGTGTGAGAGGTTGGCCATGGAGAGTTTGAGAAGGGGTCGAGGTAGGCCTAAGAAGTACTGGAGAGAAGTGATTAGGCAGGACATGGCTCTGCTTCAGCTCACTGAGGACAAGACCCTTCATAGGAGGGTGTGGAGGTCGAGGATTAAGGCAGAAGGTTAGTAGGTAGTTTATAGTGTTCACCAATAGGTTTAGTAGCATACATGTCCCTTCACATTCTTAGATTTTTATTACGGTATGTGATTTTGTTCGCCTCAGGTATTGTATTCCTTGTTGCTATTATTTGATACTATTTTCCCTATTGGTTTTTTTCAACCTTCTTCCTTCCTTACTTCCCTCTTCTTCTTCTTGCCCTTCCTGAGCCGAGGGTCTATTAGAAACAACCTCTCTACCTGCGTTAGGTAGGGGTAAGATCTGCGTACATACTACCCTCTCCAGAACCCACATATTGGGATCAAACTAGGTTTGTTGTTGTTGTTTATATAAATTATTGAGATTACAGAAGGAGAAAAGAGATTTTAGTGTGTTAGACGTGGGCTTTTGAATGAATAAACCAAACAAAAAAAACTTAACTGAAAAACAAGAGGGAACATTATCCCATAAACGCTAGATTTGAAACCCTGAGCTCGAAAAAAGAATGGAAATAATGTACATAAGATTAGAACTCCCTAATTTTATTTGTAAGGTAAACCAAATAACGATTGCACCATATGCCTCGTTAAGCTTGGGTGAATATAAATCTAAATAATTATAAGATATACTAAAATTATTACACATAGTGTAGGGAGAGGAGCATGAGTTTACGTGCCCCATGCTCCTCCATGTGTATATGCCCCATAACCTTGCACAATGGTGACAAGGCTCAAGGGAGTTTCTTTTTTGAGAAGATAGAAACATTAAATTAAATACTAAACTGGTTTCACTATAATACAATTTATAGTGATGTCACTTAGACATTCATATTACTTAGACTTGCTAGCATATTACATGCACTATTAGATAAGTACTTAACAACGACAATACCACCAAATTTATCATTTTCCAGTGCATATTTAACAAAAATGGGGGGCCTTGCAAAGCGGGTGATCTTGTTCAACTTGGATTGATGGGAAGCTCCATTTGCTAATGTTCGACTTCATTTCCTTGATGGAAAGTGTGCCTAATGCTAGGAGTTTTAGTTGCAACATTAACAACTTGCAGTCATAAATAAGATTGTTAAATACTTCATTACCTTCATTTATTAATTTAATCACCTCCGTTGAGTCTGTTTCAATCTCTAGTGGTTGTAGTTGCACTTCCAAAGCAATTTGGAGACCTTGTTTCGGCATGAGAAATTCTGCCTGAAGTGGAGATGCCACATATGTGCAGTTTGTAAGGGCCACAATCCAGTCTCCGCTGGTGTTTCTGATGAGGCCACCTAAACCGGCTTGACGGTTTTCCTCCTTGAAGGAACAATTCACATTTAATTTATAACAACCATTTGGTGGCTTATGCTCATAATAAAGAACATTTTTTGTAGCCAGAGATAATTCCAGGTTATTGTGATTGTTCTTATTCCTGTTAATCCATAGACTCCATAATATAAACGGGAAGAGCTCTAACAGTCAACAAGAAAATTAGATGTGTGTAAATTTAGATCTTTTACCCAACACGCCAGTGAGTAGTGGAAGGAATTTTATGTTGGGCATCCCTAACTTAGGCCTGAACGATTTAGCAATAGAACAATAGAACAAAATATGAGTTATAGTTACTGTAGAAGCTTTGCACACACGACATACTGTGTTAATGTTAATACCTATGTGATGAAGATAAGATCTATAGGGAAGCCTTTCATGAAAGCACTGCCATAAGAAAAACTTAATTTTATTGAGGCATTTTACATTCAAAATCCAAGTAAGTCTTTGTCCGAAGAGGAGGGGCCATTAATAATTTTATAGCAGTACTTCGTACTAAAGAGATTGCTATTGTTGCCAGATCAAGTAGGGATATCGTTGGATCTATTTTTCAAGTGTAGTGAAATGGTACATAAATTGTTGAAAATATTACTAGGAAGATTGAAGGATATTTTAGATAGGTCCCATTTATTATTCTTACAAAATTCTTCTATTCTGACAGAGATATCACATATGGTCAAGGGACCTTCAATACAACTTCTAGGGCAAGGAACATTCGGGATCCATATAGATATCCATATATCCAAGTTAGATTTGGCTTTTGGTAGCCGAAGAATCCCAAGATTGCAGTAATTCCACCCTCTCAGAACACTACTCCAAATAAAGGACGTATTGATTTTAGTTTTCCTAAACGCATGGTTATTAACAAGGACCTTGACCCACGGTGCGTGAGGGTAGGAGTCACCGAGTTAAGCCAGTTAGCAGAGTCAAATATTTTGATTTGGCGGACCTTATTCCCAACCCCCCAGCTTCTTTATCTTTTAGAAACACATTCCAACTAAGTAGATGTAGTCTATTTTCAGTGTCCGAAGATCCTCAAATGAAACTTCTTTGCACCTTATCAATTTGTTTCAAGATTTGTGAAGGTAAAAGAGCGTATTGCATCACATGGTTCAGAATGGAGTTGAGTTTTGATGTTGCAAGGGTTGTCGTCCTTGCAATGTGCATGCATTTGGTTTTCCAATTTGATAGCTTAGAGCGCATATTATCAATAATGAATTGATAGTATAAGGCTTTGGTTTCTTGTTCAAAACAAGAAAACATAGGTACTTTCTGAAGGTAAAGCTGATTTTGATGCCGAAAAGGTTTTCCAAGAAGTAAGCATCATTTGCAGAAGAGAATTTTTGATTTAGTGTAATTGACCCGTTGCCCAGACAGAGCACAAAATTTTTTGAGAGCATTAGTATGACTTGATTTTCTATTAGCTTTGGCCATTAATGTGATGTCACGACCCAAACTGACCTGTCGTGATAGCGCCTATCATGAAACTAGGCAAATAACTACTCAACGATTTCAACATCAAAAGCTTGAAAAATAAAGAAGCATTTAAATTAAGGAATACTCTTTTAAAAGAAAATAAGAAAAACGTAATCTCAACATAAAATATCATAGGGGCGTCACCAAGTACAAGAGCATCTAAATAGGGATATAGTCTTAAACATCGTCTAAAGAATAAAAACTAAAATATCAAATGAAGACAAGAGAGGAGACTCAAGGTCTGCGAACGCCAAACAACTACCTCGATAATCTTCGATAGTCCGAACATCTCAACTCAGCATCCACCGTGACCGGAAGCACCTAGATCTACACACGGGGTGCATGGTGTAGCATAAGTCCATTCAACTCAATAAGTATCAAATCTAACCTTTGGACTGCAAGTAGTGACGAACTAAATCGATACAGTTCAACATAATAATAACACTGCAGAAACGTAGACATGCTTCAAGTTCAACGGTTAAACTCAATACCAGTAAGATAGATCCATTTTGAAGAATATAAGGAATATAACTTATCTACATCTACATGCCAATTCACATGATGTATGCGATGCACCATGCTGAAAGCCTCGTATACTCATGCTCTCGGAATGCTCAGTGACTCATTACTGTATATGGTCAATCCAGCCCAAGGAAGATCCATCCTGAAATATATATCAACTGACCATCAGTCACTCAACAATGGGTAGGGACAATCCGGCCTGTGGGGAAGATCCATCCCCAGGAATAAATGATTCGGACAAGATTCATGTCCGGGAAAATCCATCCCTCAATATAAATCAACTACACTCGCTGGGGGTGTGTGCAGACTCTGGAGGGGCTCCTTCAGCCCAAGCACTATCATATTCCAAATCCAGGCATAAATCGGTGATACCTGTTGCGACGTGCAGCCAGTTCCCATAATATCACTCATAATCAGGCTCTTGGCCTCACTCAGTCATCAATCTCTCTAGTCTCTCTCTCACGAGCTCACAATGTCATGAAAGTAGCCATAAATAATGATATGATGCATTAATGAATAGCAACAGATACTGAGATATGATATGTGATGAGTGAATATGATTGAATACGAAACTTCAATGAAATCAATAAGTCGATAGCAAGATACGGACACGATGGGTTCCAACAGTACCCGCATATAGCCTAAACATGATATCTAGCATGATTGTCAGCTCAATTACTTTATAACATGATGAAAACATGGATATAAACAAGGTAAATCCCCTATACAGTTCCATAGAATCGACCATGTCACAATTTCCACGGTGCACACCTGCACACCCATCACTTGGCATGTGCGTCTCCTCGACAACAATAATATAACACAAAATTCGGGATTTCGAACCCTCATGACCAAGTTTGGAAGTGTTACTTACCTCAATCCAAACAAATCTCTACTCCAACACACCTTTGCCTTGCGAAACGGCCTCTGAATGCCTCAAATCTAGCCCTAAACAATTTGATATAATCAATACGGGATAAAGGAATCAACTCCATAAGAAAATCCCAAGCTTTAAATCAAAAGTCAAAAAAAAGTTAACTCAATGCCGCCCCCTTCCCCTCGGATCCGCGTCTCGAAATCGGGTAAACGTCACAAAGTCCGAACACCCATTCGATCATGAGTCCACCCATACCAAAATTACTTAAATCTGATGCAAATCTCAAACAAAACCTCAAAATTTAGCCTAAGAACTTTTCTCGATTTTCCCCATAACATCATACGAACTTAGTCGATCCCTCAAATAACCTCAAAAAACATAAAAAAATACGAACCACACCCCAATTAAAGCCTATACAAACTAAGGAAATTCCAACTTCTACAAAATGACGATGAAACCTATCAAATCACATCCAATTGACCTACATTTTGCACACAAGTCATATTTGACATTAAGGATATACTCCAACTTCCGGAATCGGAATCATATCCTGATATCAAAAAGTCCACTCCCGATCAAACTTTCCTAAAATCCAACTTTAACTATTTTAAGCCTAATTCCACTATAGACCTCCAAATTACAATCCGGACACGCTCCTAAGTCCAAAATCACCCAACAGAGCTAACGTAACCATCAAAACTCCATTACGGAGTCGTGTACAAATAGGTCAACATCCGGTCAACCATTTCAACTTAAGCTTTCAACCATGAGACTAAGTTTCTCAATTCATTCCAAAACCTCACCGGACCTGAACCAACTATCTCGAAAAATCACATTGCAGCAATAAAGTACAAAATGGGAAATAAATGGGGGAACGAGGCTACAACTCTCAAAACGACCGTCCGGGTCGTTACATCCTCCCCCTCTTAAGCAAACATTCGTCCTCGAGTGGGTCTAGAAACGTACATGGAGTCTCAAATAAGTGTGGATATCTGCTCCGAATCTCCCGCTTGGTCTCCCAAGTAGCATCCTCAACTGGTTGACCTCTCCACTGCACCTTCACTTAAGCTAAGTCCTTTGACCTCAACTTTCGAACCTGACGATCCAAAATGGCCACCGGCTCCACATCATAAGTCAAATAACCATCTAGCTTAACCGTGCTGAAGTACAAAACATGAGAGGGATTGCAAACATACTTCCGGAGCATAGAAACATGAAACACTGGATGCACACTCAGCAAACTAGGTGGAAAGGCATGCTTGTAAGCCACTTCTATGATCCTCTAAAGTACCTCAAACGAGCCAATATACCGAGGGCTCAACTTTCCCTTCTTTCCAATCCTCATAACAACCTTCATGGGCGAAACCTTGAGCAAAACCTTCTCCCCAACCATGAAAGCAACATCACGGACCTTCATGTCGGCATAACTCTTCTGTCTAGATTGCACCATGCGAAGCCGCTCCTAAATCAATTTAACCTTGTCCAAAGCATCCTGAACCAAGTCAGTACCCAGTAGCCTAGACTCACCCGGCTCAAATAAACCCACCAGAGATCTACACCGACTCTCATACAAAGCCTCATACGGAGCCATCTAAATGCTCGACTGGTAGCTATTGTTGTAGGCAAACTCCGTCAGTGGCAGAAACTATTCACATGAACCCCCAAAATCAATGACACAAGTGTGTAGCATATCCTCCAATATATGAATAGTGCGCTCGGACTGCCCGTCCGTCTGAGGGTGAAATGTAGTACTCAACTCAACCTGGATACCCAAGTATCGCTGAACGGCTCTCCAAAACTGCGATATAAACTGCGTTCCTCGATCTACAATGATGGACATTGGCACACCATGAAGGCGAACAATCTCGGGAATGTAAATCTATGCCAACTGATCTGAAGAATAAGTAGTCCCCACTGGAATGAAGCGTGTGAACTTGGTCAGCTAAACTATAATCAGCCAAATAGCATCGAACTTCCTCGAAGTCTATGGGAGCCTAACAACAAAATCCATGATGATCCGCTCCCATTTCCACTCTGTAATATCTAGCCTCTAAAGCAATCCACCCGGCCTCTGATGCTCATACTTTACCTGCTGACAGTTTAGGCACTGAGCTACAAACCTCGGTATATCCTTCTTCATTCCCTTCTACCAATAATGCTACCTCAAGTCCTGATACATCTTCACGGCACCCGTATGAATGAAATACCGTGAATTGTGGACCTCCTCAAGAATAAACTCACATAGCCCGTCTACATTAGGCACATAAATCTGACCCTGCATCCTCAATACCCCATCATCCCCAATAGTAATATCTCTGGAATCACCGTGTTGAACCGTGTACTTAAGGAGAAGCAAATGGAGATCATTATGCTGGCGCTCTCTTGATGCGATCATATAAAGAAGACCGATAAACCACACAAGCTAGAACCCGACTGGGCTCCGAAATGTCTAATCTCACGAACTGGTTGGCCAAGGCCTGAACATCAACTGTTGGCGGTCTCTCACTAACAGGAATGAATGCAAGGTTACCCATACTCACCGCGCTTCTACTCAAGGCATCGGCCACCATATTAGCCTTCCCCGGATGATACAGAATAGTAATATCATAGTCCTTTAGCAGCTCCAGCCATCTTTGCTGCCTCAAATTTAAATCCTTTTGTTTAAACAAGTTCTAGAGACTCCGATGATTTGTAAACACCTCAAAAGACACGCCGTAGAGATAATGCCTCCAAATCTTCAATGCATGAACGATGGCAGCTAACTCCAAATCATGGACAAGGTAGTTCTTATCATGGGGCTTCAACTGACGTGAAGCATAATTAATCACTCGACCTCCTTGCGTCAAGACACATCCAATACCATCCGAGAAGCATCACAATACACTCTATAAGAACCTGAAGCTGAAGGCAAAACTAGAACTGGAGTTGTGGTCAAGGAACTCTTGAGCTTCTAAAAGCTCTCCTCGCACTTATCCGACCACCTGAAAATAGCACCCTTCTAGGTCATTGGGTCAATGATTATGAAATAGACGAGAAACCCTCCACGAAGCAACGATAATAACCGGCCAAGCCGAGAAAGCTCCAAATCTCCGTAGTTGAGGACAGTCTAGTCCAACTCTGAACCACCTCTATCTTCTTCAGATCCACCTGAATCCCCTCGCTGGACACCACATGCCCAAAAAATGCCACTGAACTAAGCCAAAACTCACACTTAGAGAACTTGGTATAAAGCTTTTCCTCCCAATAACCACTGCAATACAATCCTCAAATGCTGGGCATGCTCCTCCTAGCTATGAGAGTACACCAGGATATCATCAATGAATACTATGACAAACGAGTCAAGATAAGGCTGGAGTACACAGTTCATCAGATTCATGAATGCTAATGGGGAATTGGTTAGTCCAAAAGACATCACGAGGAACTCATAATGACCATAATGGGTCCTGAATGTTGTCTTTAAAGTATATGAATCCTGAATCTTTGACTTATGATACCCAGACCTCAAATCAATCTTAGAGAACACCCTCGCATCATGAAGCTGGTCAAATAGATCATCAATGCGCGAAAAAGGATAGTTGTTCTTGATTGTAACTTTTTTCAACTGCCTATAATCAATGAACATCCGCATAGTACCATCCTTCTTCTTTATAAACAGAACTGGTGCACCCCAAGACGATGCACTAGACCTAATAAACCCCTTATCAAGAAGTTCTGAAGTTGTTATTTTAATTCCTTCAACTCAGCTGGTGCCATACAATACGAAGTAATACAAATGGGCTAAGTGCCCGACACCAAGTCAATACCAAAGTCAATATCCCTGTCGGGCGGCATGCCCTTGCAAGTTTGCAGGAAACACATCTAAAAACTCTCGCACCAACAGAACATGATCAATAGTAGGGGTATCAGCACCAATATCCCTCGCAAAGGCCAAATAAGATAAACAAACCTTCCCAATAATCTGATGGGCCTTCAAATATGAAATCACTCTGCTTAGAACATAGTCTAGAGACCTTTCCACTCAATTCTTGGCAACCCCGGCATCGCCAACGTCACGGTCTTAGCGTGAAAATCCAGAATAGCATGACATGGAGACAACCAATCCATACCCAAGATCATGTCGAAATCAACCATACTAAGAAGCAAGAGATCAACTCTAGTCTCCAATCCCCTAATAGTCACTACACACGACCAGTATACACAGTCCACAACAATAGTATCGCCCACCGGCATAGATATATGAACAGATGAGACTAAGAACTCTCGGGTCATAGCTAGATAATGAGCAAAATATGATGATACATATGAATAAGTGGAACCGGAGTTAAATAGTACAGAAGCATCCATGTGTCATACTGAGACAATACATGTGATCACTGTGTATGAAGCAATGGCATATGGTCTAGCAGAAAAAGCATAGAATCGGGCCTGGCCGCCACCTGATAGGCGAACCCATCTAGGTAGACCCTTAGCTGCTTGAGCCCCACCCCGAATTGGCTGGGCGGATGGTGAAGTAACCGGTGCCGAAGACGTAGTATGACTCCTCTACTAAGATGGAACTCCTAAAAGGCGGGGACAATGCCTCTTGATGTGGCCCGAATCTCCACACTCAAACAAACCCCTTTATCTATATCGCGGCAAGTGCTGAGGCGGGCCCCGAGCACTAGAATACCCACTAGAATCACATAGTGCAGATGAACCCTGAATTGAAGGAGCATGGGACGAACTCTAGGCTGGAAGGGTACTAAGAGACGAGTGACCCTGATGTGCAATATATGAACCATGGCTGGATGATGCACCACGGTGAAATGGGAGAGCCGCCTGAGCGTGCCTATAAGGATGACCCCTGCCGTGGTAGAACTGACCTCTAGAAGGAAAAACGCTGAAACCACCCGATCCACGAGGCCTCTTGGCCTTCCTCCCTCTATGATCCTAGGTGTGAACCATCTCTATCTACCGAGCAATGTCAACCACCTCGTCAAAAGTAGCACTAGACACCCTATACCGAGTCATAAGCACATCAGCTGATATGTGAGGCCATCAATGAACCTCCTAATCCTCCCCCTATCCGTGGGAACCATCCAAATTGTGTGACGAGCCAGCTCAGAAAATCTTATCTCGTACTGCGTCACAGACATTCCCTCATGTAGCAACTACTCAAATTGTCTGCGCAGCTCCTCCCTGCGAGACTGCGGGCCGAACTTCTCCAAAAAGAGAATGAAGAACTCCTACCATGTAAGTGGTGCTGCACCGACCGTTATGGAACCATAAGCCTCCTACCATCTGAAGGCAGCCCTAGAGAATTGAAAATTAGTGAACGAGACCCTACTGGTCTCTAGAATATCCATTGTACGAACAATCCGCTGGCACTTATCCAAGAAGCTCTGGGCATCCTCTGACTCAGTACCGCTAAATGATGGACATCGAAGCCTCCCAACTCTCAAGCCTCCTTTTCTCATCATCAGCCATAACGGGGACCACCTAGGCCTGAGTAGATGCAACCGGTTGGGCTGGTAGTTCCCCCGGTGTCTAAATTCCCTACATCACCTGATCTGGTGTAAGGGCGGCGAGAGTCTATGTGCCTCCCCCGGCCTAATAAGTGGCTGGTGCGGCCTGAGCTGAAACAACCTGAGCAAGGCTATTACAACAGTCAATATCTTCTTGAAGGCTTGGAATCACAATGGGCACAGCTGTCGCCTGAGCTGGCCCCACTGGCTCAACCACATCTGGAACTTGCTCCTAAGCTGGAGCAACAAATGGATCTGTAGGTGCTGCTTTAGCTGATGTACGAGCTGCATCTCTTCCCCTACCGCGACCCTACAGTGACCTCGTCCTCTCGTGGCCCTAGTAGGTTGTATTGGGGGCTGTCCATCCTATCCAGTATCACGTGTACTCACCATCTATGAGAGAATACGATAACATAATTTAGTTACCAGAATCAACAAATCAGCACGACAAGAATACAAGAATGTGAAATTTCCTAAGGGTTCGACAGCCTCTCGAATATAAATACAGACGTCTCTGTACCAATCCATAAGACTCTACTAAACCGGCTCATGACTCATGAGACCTGTGTAACCTAGGCTTTGGTACCAACTTGTCACGACCAAAATTGACCTACCGTGATAGCGCCTATCATGGAAGTTGGAACTAGGCAAGCCAATTACTCAACCATTTCGGAACATCAAAAGCTTGAAAAATGCGGAAGCAGTTAAATTAAGGAATACTTTTTTAAAAGAAAATAAAAAAATGTAATCTCAACACAAAATCTCCCAAAACCGGGGCGTCACTGAGTACATGAGCATTTGAATAGGATTATAGTCTAATACATCGTCTAGAGAATAAAAACTGTAATATCAAATGAAGACAAGGGAGGAGAGTCAAGGTCTGTGAATGCCAAGCAGTTACCTCGATAATCTTCAATAGTCCAAACTCCTCAACTCAACAGTCGCCGTGACCGGAAGCACCTGGATCTGCAAACAAGGTGCAGGGTGTAGCGTGAGTACAACCAACTCAATAAGTAACAAATCCAACCTTTGGACTATAAGTAGTGATGAACTAAACCGGTACAGTTCAACATAAAAATAATAGTGCAGAAACGTAGACATGCTTTCAAGTTCAACAGTTAAACTCAATAATAGCAAGATAGATTCATTTTGAAGAATATGAGGAATATAACGTATCTACATCTACATGCAAATGCACATGCTATATGCGATGCACCATGCTGAAAGCCTCGTATACTCTCGCTCTCGGCATGCTCAGTCACTCAGTATTGTATATGGCCAATCCAGCCCATGGAAGATTCATCCCAGAATATATACATCAACTAACCATCAGTCACTCAGTATTGGGTATGGCCAATCTGGCCCATGGGGAAGATCCATCCTCTGAAATAAATGATTCAAACAAGATTCATGTCCAGGGAAAATCCATCCTTCAATATAAATCAACTCCACTCATAGGGGTCTGTGTGTAGACTTTGGAGGGGCTCCTTCATCCCAAGCGCTATCATAAGACAAATCAGGCATAAATCAGTAGAACATGTTGCGATGTGCATCCCGATCTCATAAATGTCACTCACAATCAGGCCCTCGGCCTTACTCAGTCATCAATCTCTCTAGTCTCGCTCTCACGGGCTCACAATGTCATGAAACTAGCCCGAAATAATGATACGATGCATCACTGAATAGCAACATAGACTAAGATATGATATGTGATGAATGAATATGACTAAGTACGAAATTTCAATGAAATCAATAAGTCGACAACAAGATATGACCGCTATAGGTCCTAACAGTACCAACATATAGACTAAACATGATCTCTAACATGATTGACAACTCAGTTACTTTATCACATGATGAAAACACAGATATCAACAAGGTAAATCCATTATATTTTTCCATGGAATCGACCCGGTCAAAATTTCAACAGTGCACGCCCGTCACTTGGCATGTGCGTCACCTTGACACAAATCATATAACACATAATCTGGGGTTTCGAACCCTCAGGACCAAGTTTAGAAGTGTTACTTACCTCAATCCAAGCAAATCTCTACTCCAACACACCTTTTCCTCGCGAAACGGCCTCTAAATGCCTCGAATCTAACCCTAAACAGTTCTATATAATCAATAGAGGCTAAAGGAATCAACTCCATAAGAAAATACTAAGCTTTAAATCAAAAGTAAAAAAAGTCAACTCAAAGTCGCCCCCTTCCCACAGGCCCACGTCTCGAAATCGAGTAAAAATAACAAAATCCGAACACCCATTCGACCACGACTCCACCCTTACGAAAATTACTCCAATCCTGTACCAAAATCTCGAACGAATCCTCAAAATTTAGCCTAAGAACTTTTCTCCATTTTCCCAAAATTTTCACCCCAAATCACAAATTTAATGATGAAATCAAAGGCATAATCATTGAAATTAACCAAGACTAGGTAAGAATTACCTATGTGAAAATCTCTACAAATATTGCGTTCCACCGAGCTCCCAAATCAATGTGTTATGTATTCAAACCCTCGTTTTGAAACTTTTAAATCTTCTATGTGCGCTTCTTTCGCGAACGCAGAAAGAGCCTCGCGTTCGCGAAGCGCAAAACTCGTTTGCTTCATGAACACGAATGCACCCTCACAAACGGGATGCCTTACAGATCTTGGTCTAAGCGAAGGCGACCCCATGACTGTGAACCCAAAGCCAAAAGGCCAGGTGTCCAGCCTGCCTTTCCCTTGTCACAACCCGAAATTGCCACTGTCAGGACAATGATGGAGCCTAAAGTCACACTTGCCAGGCAAGCCAACTTTAGAGGTTTTTAGCCAATTCTTTCCATTTTTAGTGATTATCAATAAACAAGCAAAATAAAGCGAAATAAACGTAAAGCTGTATAGATATCAATTTCATTTACATGCTACTTTTACCCAGCATCTGGAGTCACAATTCACGAACATACTAAGATTTTCTAAAAACATTTGTCCGAAAGAAATTACAACTGTTTTTGAAGTAAAGTAAAACAGTAAGTATAGAAGTGTAGAAGGGGGCTCCAGGGCCTGCGAATGCCAGCAGGACTGCCTTGGGTCTCCTAGCTTTATAATCTGTAGCCAAACTCTCGATCAGCCACTACCTGCTCCAAAATCTGCATAGGAAATGCAGAGTGTAGTATCAGTACAACCGACCCCGTGTACTGGTAAGTGCAGAGCCTAACCTCGACGAACGAGTGACGAGTCTGCGGCGGGACACTCACAATGTAAGCTCCACACAATGAATAATAAGACAGAAAAGAAAGCAGAATAATGTAGAAGCGGTAACTTGCAAGGAATAAATACAGAACCCAACGTGTCTCATCAGTATTTAGCGATAACCAATCCTTAAGTGAAATGCAAAACTACCAGATAACTTACACAAATGAAGAAAGAACATAAGCACATAAACTGTTGCGGCATGCAACCCGATCCCACCGTACATATCACAATCCACCCTTGTTTCTTCCTAATATAATAAATAACCAACTATAGATAAAATATTGCGGCGCACAAACTGATCTCACCATATCATAATAAACATAATCACGATTCACCCTTATATTACCACATTCCACCCTTATTACACCTGTTGCGACGTGCAAACCGATCTCGCCGTATAATATCAATTCACCCTTATTCCACCTCAATATTTCACCCTTATTCCACCTGTTGCGGTGTTCAACCCGATCCCACCGTATTCATATCAATTAAACAGGAAGTATAGATGTCTTCAGAAAATTAACACAAGAGCCTTATCAATACTTAACTTCAGAATAAGGCAATTGGAAACCTTATACTCAATAAAACTCTACACAAATAATACTACTCATCGAGACCAATAAAGAATATTACTAAAAGCAATTAAGAACAACTTAAGCAAGTAATAGGGGATAAGGAAACTACGGTACAACAATTATCTTCAACAAGGAGAAACAATATCAACAGTAGAAATTAGGCATGGAAATACAAGTAGGCATGTACCAGTTAAAGCAGAGAAGGAACAATACAAAAAGAACGGGAAGGAAACAAGAAAAATTAATAAATTGGTGGCGGATAAGTACTCGTCACCTCACATATACGCCGCTCACATGATTTTTCATATACCAATTAAGGCAAAGATTCCTAATCCCTCAAGTCAAAGTTAGACACAACACTTACCTCGATCCACAGGCCACTCACTACTCAATTAACGTTTTTCCTTTAGTTTCCACCTCCAAACAACTTGTATCTAGCCATAATTAACTTAATAACATCAAATATTTCCAAAGCAATCAATTTCAATACATAAATTTAGATTTTTCAAATTTTCCTCCAAAAAGTCAAAAATTGACCTCGGGCCCGCTTGATCAAAACTCGAGGTTCGGACCAAAGCCCATTCACCCCCGAGCCTGAATATGTAATTAGTTTCAAAATCCGACCACAAATTGAGGTCTAAACCCCAATTCCCCAAACATCCCTAATTCTACCCAAACTCTCAATTTCTACCATGAAAATCCTAGATTTTTGGTTGAAAATTCATGGAATGCAATGGGTAATTGAAAGAAAATGGTTTGGAATCACTTACCAACATTGGGGAAGAAGTTAACTTGAGATAATCGCCCCTAGGTCGTTTGGCTTTTGAAAAATTGAAGAATGGCCTAAGTCCCATTTCTGATTCTGTTTTTAAGAGCTTGGCGACAGTCCTCATCGCGATCAGGCGAACACTATCTCGATCGCGAAGAGCTGCTTACTAAAGACTTACGTGATTGTGAGTCCCTCATTGCATTCGCGAAGGCTATACCCCCTGGCCTTCGCGTTCACGAGCCTTTCCCCCCGTTTGCGATTAAGAGTGGCTGACCCCCTCCCCCAAGTCTCAAATGCTCCGCGTTCGCATAGAGTAAAGTCCTCCCTACCCATATCCCCCTTCGCGATCGCAAGAATGACTACAGGATCGCGAAGCACATCACACCAGACACCAAATACAACATACACACACACACACACACCAGATTTTCTAACTCCAAAAATCATGTAGCCTATCTGAAACTCACCCGATCCCTTGGCGCTCCAAACCAAACAAACACACAAGTCTGAAAACATCATATGGACTTGCTCGCACGATCAAATTGCCAAACTAACACCTAGAACTACAAATTTAGCACCAAATTAAGTGAAGTTTTCAAGAAAGCTTTAGAATTTCTATTATCCCAACCGAGCGTCCGAATCACGTCAAACTGACTCTGTTTCTTACCAAACTTTACAAACAGGTCATAAATATTATATTGAACCTATACCGGACTCCGGAACCAAAAAAAGGGCCCGGTATCAAAAATTCCGAACATTAATAGATTCTTAAAACCATTTAATTTTCAACAAAAATTGATATCTCGAGCTATGGACCTCGGAATTCGATTCTGGGCATACGCCCAAGTCCCATATTTCAATATGGAACAACCGGGACCGTTAAAACAGGGGTCCGGGTCCGTTTACTCAAAACATTGACCGAAGTCAACTAAAATAAACTTTTAAGGCAACAAATTCTTATTGTTATCAACTTTCAACATAAAAGCTTTCCGAAAAATCAAGTTCTAAAACATAAGATGACATTTTGGGTCATCTCATTCTCCACCTCTAAAACAACCTTTCGTCCTCGAACGGACATAGAAAAGTTCCTGAACTGGTGAATAGTTGGGGATATCCACTCCGCATGCCCGACTCGGACTCCTAAGTAGCTGCCTCAGCAGGCTGACCTCTCCACTGCACTAGAACTGAAGGATAACTCTTTGATCTCAACTGACGAACCTGCCGGGATAGAATAGACACCGGCTCCTCCTCATAAGTCAAATCCTTGTCCAACTGGACAGAGCTAAAATCTAACAAGTGGGACGGGTCACCATGATAATTCAGAGCATGGACACATGTAATACTTGATGAACTGTTGATAACCCCGGAGGAAACACAAGCCTATAAGCCACCTCTCCCACTCTCTCGAGTATCTCAAAAGGCCCGATATATCTAGGGATCAACTTGCCCTTCTTTCCAAACCTCATGACACCCTTCATGGGTGACACCCACAATAACACACTCTCCCCGACCATGAATACCACATCACGAACTCGACGGTCGGCATAAATCTTTTGCCTGGACTGAGCTCTGCGAAGTCGATCCTGTATAATCATGACCTTGTCCAAGGCCTCCTGTACTAGATCGGTACCCGACAACCAAGCCTCCCCCGGCTCAAACCATCCAACCGGCAATCGGAAACGTCTACCGTATAATGCCTTATAGGTTGCGATCTGAATGCTCGACTGGTAGGTGTTATTGAAGGCGAACTCTGTAATGGGAAAGAACGTATCCCACGATCCTCCAAAGTCTATAACACAAGTGCGGAGCATATACTCCAAGATCTAAATAGTACGCTCGGACTTCCCGTCCATCTGAGGATGGAATGATGTGCTCAACTCAACCCGCGTACCCAAATCATGTTGCACTACCCTCTAGAAATGCGAGGTGAACTGCGTACCTCGATCAGAAATGATAGACACAGGCACACCGTGAAGACGGACGATCTCACGAGTATAAATCTGTGCCAACCTCTCCAAAGAATAGGTAGCTGCCACAAGAATGAAGTGTGATGACTTAGTCAGCTTATCCACAATGACCAAACGGCATCGTACTTCCTCTGAGTCCACGGGATTCCAAAAACAAAGTACATAGTGATACACTCCCACATCCACTCAGGAATCTCGATCTCCTGAAGCAAACCACCAGGTATCTGATGCTCATACTTCACCTACTAACAATTTAGGCACCGAGCTACATAAGCAACTATATCCTTCTTCATCCTCCTCAACCAAAAATGTTGTCGCGAGTCTTGGTACATCTTGGCGGCGCCCAGGTGAATAGAATACCGAGAACTTTGAGCCTCCTCAAGAATCAACTCATGAATCCCATCAACATTAGGCACACACACGTGACCCTGCATCCTCAAATTTACGCCATCTCCAACAGTAACCTGCTTGGCACCGCCGTGTCGTACTGTGTCCCTAAGTACCAACAAATGAGGGTCATCTTACTGCCGATCTCTGATATGCTCAAATAATGAGGGCCGAGCGACTGTGCAAACTAGAACACGGCTGGGCTCCGAAATATCCAACCTCACAAACTGGTTGGCCAAAGTCTGAACATATGATGCTAGCGGCCTCTCACCGACTAAAATGAACTCAAGGATGCCCATACTCGCTGCCTTCCTACTCAATGCACCGGCCACCACATTGGCATTCCCAGGATGGTACAACATGGTGATATCATAGTCTTTCAATAGCTCCAACCACCTCCTCTGCCTCAAATTGAGATCCTTTTTCTTGAACAAATACTGAAGGTTGCTATGATCCCTGAAAACCTCACATGAAATGCCATAAAGATAGTGCCTCCAAATCTTTAGCGCATGAACAAGGTGCCAACTCTAAATCATGGACAGGGTAATTCTTCTCATGAACCTTCAATTGCCGAGATGCATATAAAATCATCCTGCCCTCCTACATTAATACTACTCCGAGCCCAACACGGGAGGCATCATAATATACCGTATAAGATCTTAAACCTGATGGTAACACCAACATAGGCATTGTAGTAAAAGCTGTCTTGAGCTTCTGAAATCTCGCTTCACACTCGTTCGACCATCTAAACGGGGCACACTTCAGGGTCAACCTAGTCACTGGGGCTGCTATAGATGAAAACCCCTCCGCAAATTGACGGTAATAACCCGCCAAACCCAAGAAACTCCTGATTTCTGTGGTTGAAGTGGGTCTAGGCCAGTTCTGGACTAACTCAATTTTCTTAAGATCTACCTGAATGCCCTCTACTGATACAACGTGGCCCAAGGAATCCAAACTTAAAAAATTTAGCATACAACTAGTTGTCCCTCAGAGTCTAGAGCACTATCCTAAGGTGTTTCTCATGCTCCTCCTGACTGCGGGAGTATATCAAGATGTCATCAATAAACACAATCACAAAGTAATCCAAATTAAGGCTTGAACACTCGGTTCATAAAATCCATAAATTCTGCTGTGGAATTGGTCAACCCAAAGAACATCACCAGAAACTCGAAGTGCCCGCATCCGAAAAGTTGTCTTAGGGACATCGGATGCCCTAATCCTCAAGTGATGGTAGCCAGATCTCAAATTGAAAACACCTTGGCACCCTAAAGCTGATCAAATAAATCATCAATCCTCGGCAATGGATACTTGTTCTTAATGGTGACTTTGTTCAACTTCCCATAGTCTATACACATCCTCATAGTCCCAACCTTCTTCTTCACAAACAAAATCGGTGCACCCCAGGGTGAGACACTAGGTCTAATGAAGCCCTTATCAAGCAAATCCTGCAATTGTTCCTTCAATTCTTTCAACTCTGGTATGGCAGAATGGAAAAGGGCTAAGTGCCCGAAGCCAAATCAATACAAAAATCAATATCCCTGCCGGGTGGCATCCTTGGCAGATCTGCATAAAATACCTCTGGAAACTCACGAACAACAGGCACTGAATCCATAGAAGGAACCTTCGCACTAGAATCACGAAAATAATCCAAATAGGCCAAACACCCCTTATCGACCATACGCCGAGTCTTCATATAAGATATAAACCTACTGGTAGAATGGCGAGGAGTCCCTCTCCACTCTAATAGAGGCAACCCCGGTAAGGCTAAGGTCACTGTCCTGGCGTGACAGTCCAATATAGCATGATAACGTGTCATCTAATCCATACCCAATATAACATCGAAATCAACTATATCAAGAAGTAGAAGATCTGCATTGGTCTCAAGAATCCTAATAGTGACCACACGAAAGATATACACGATCTACAACAATAGCATCCCCCACAAGTGTGAACACATATAAAGGGGCACTCAAAAAATCATGAGGCACAACCAAATATAAAGCAAAATAAGATGACACATAGGAGTAAGTAGACCCCGAATAAAATAGAACTGAAGCATATCTACTGCAAACTGAAACAATACTTGTAATAATGCCATGAGATGACTCAGCCTCATGTCTGGCTGGGAAAGTATAACATCGGGATTGGTCCCAACCACTCTAAACCATGTCCCTGGGATAACCTCTAGCTGGCGGGCCTCCATCTCTAATGGCCTGACCTCCACCTCTAACAGTCTAGCCCCTACCTCTGGTTGCCTGACCCCTGACTCTAGTTGGCTGAGCAGGCGGTGCAGCAACTGGTGCCGGAACCATGGCACGAACTCTTATGCTGTGGCTGAACACCCAATAATCTCAGACAAACCCTCCTAATATGCCCATAACAACCACACTCGAAAAATCTATCCTGATACTGTGGCTGTGGAAACTGAGACTAACCCGAACGGGTCGGCTGACCACGGTAATAACTCTGAATAGGAGGTGCACTGATAGGAGCTGGTGGTGCACTGATAGGAGCTGGTGGTTCACTATAGGCTAGCGGCCCAGAAGGAGGCACATAAGAACCATGACTTCCTGAAGCACTGTTGGATGCCAGAACTGCTGAATGGATTTGTCACGCCCCAAAACCGAGGGATGATATTCTTTCCTACCCAATTGTACTTGTTGTTATATCTCTTTCCTACCCAACGCATTTCCCCCGTATATACAATGCACCATATTCTATGTGAAATAACAACTTAGGATTTAAGCGTGGATTTACAAACTTAAGTTCATTTCTCTTTTAGCATTTCAACAAATTGATTCCCAAAGCATACACAATACATACATAACTTTCCAATACGAAACACGATTTCCGAGTACGTATAGTGACTACCCAAAATACATATATACACCCACATCATGTCTACGGAGCCTTTACGAATACTAGAAATTTATACAATACTTTGCCGGCAACAAGGCCCCGGCTATACCTTACAATACATAATAGACCCAAAAGAGATGGCATGAATTACACACGGCCCCGGAAGGAAGTGGGGCTCACCAGTACTTGCTGAAAGATTAGGAGGAGGCACCACTAACGGCGAACTGAGCTACCTGCTATGGACCCACCTACATCCATATAAAAGATGTAGTGCCCCCGACACAAGGGACGTTAGTACTGTGGAATAGTACTAGTATGTATGAGTAAACTTTACTCAAAGTAAAATAAAGAGATGCACAGATAGAAAGAAGTTAAAGGAACCAACACATAATGCACAGTGATATAACAACAAGTACAATTGAGAGCCTTACAGATTCTAATTTCAACACAATCACATTTCAGCTTTATTACATTCTGTTGCGGCGTGCAACCCGATCCCACCTTACATTTCTTGTTGCGGCGTGCAACCCGATACCACCTTACATTTTACACTACACCCTTGTTACCTTTCCACCCTGATTACTTCGTGTTGCGGCGTGCAACCCGATCCCACCGTACAATATTACACTTCACCCTTATTACCTCTCCACCCTTATTACTTCGTGTTGCGGCATGCAACCCGATCCCACCAGACCATCACATTTCATAGCAAACAATAACAGCCCACAATTCAATCACAGGGCTTCATATCATCAAGAGTACAAATTCATAACACCCAAACAATCATGTGTTCACAATAGTCTTTATCAGCCATTAATTCAACCACAAAGGTATTCAACAACAAGAATATAAATTCATTACAACCAACAATCCATATGAAGTTAAGCCACAATAAACCTTGCCGACAATGAGTCAAATACAATATTTCCATGGTCATTTAGTTCAATTAGATCAATTCACAATTCTCCTTCATCACTTGTTACATAGCCGTTATCACTTAGATACATTTACACATTTGGGTTTGTCATCATTCTTTCATATCAACATACTCAAGTATTTAACGAACCTTGCACATGAAGTAATCACATAGAAGTCACCTTTTCACAATCTCAATTATCATGATAATCGACTAAGATAAATCAGAGAATGAAATCTCACACCTCAATAAAATCGGGAAATCAATTCACATATACTCAACAAGAAACTCATACTGAATGTTTGGACACCAACAAGGTGACTCTACGAAGACTAAAGTTAGCCATACATACCTTGAGTCGTCCCCTTTTTTAATTTTTATCACAATTCACCAGACCGTCTAGCACCGTCAATCAATTCCACAATGCGACATATTTCACTTAGAATTAGGAATCTTGTACTCAATTGAGAATTTTATCAAACACTATGTGACCCTTTAGACTACTAACCCCCTTTTGAGAATAATTACCCAACTTGTTCTTCCCTTTACTAGATTATGGGATTTAATTCAAATGCATGCAAGATTAACTTTTTATTTTCAATACCCAATCTATGTGTGTTTTATTCTTACACAAAATCTGAGAAATTTGGGAAGTAGGGTGAAGACTTACCTCTTTGAGTTAGGAAGATGACCATAACTTGATAATTTCCGGGCTTGAGTGATTTTGGAAAACCAAATTGGATGATGTTGAAACCTTGTCTCTCAAGAACTCTCTTCTTCTCTCTCTATTTTTGCTCATAAATTTGTTAAAAATGAAGGGAGGGGGTGTTTTATAAAACAGGGGGTCGGGTTTAAAATTTAGAAAATAGGAGCCCGACACAGAAATGCGGTCAGGAATGTGATTGCATTCCTACTATGCGGTCCGCATTCCTGTCTCATAGTTGGCCTCCAAATGGGTCAAAAATGGGAACCACACTGCCCAGGTATGCGACCACTATGCGGTCCGCATACCTATTATACGATCGCATAGTGCGTCGCATAACCTCCCTCGCAAAAACCATGGGGCAATAATGCGACAACTATGCGGTCCGCATACCCAAAATGCGATCGCATTCCGGGCCGCATAGTTGTCCTCAATTTGGACAGGCTACTGTCCAGGTACGCGACCACTATGGGGTCCGCATACCTGTTATGCGATCTCATAATGCGTCGCATAACGCACAATTTCTGGAAAATTTAATTTTTCATGTTCTGGGATACTTTTTACTCAAAATAAGACCGTTTTAAGAATTGCTACAGTTATAATAGCACAAGGATATTCAGGCATTATTTTAGACATAGAAATTTTACGGTTGTAAACACCCAATTCCCCCCCCCCCCNAAATTATTTTAATAAATTTTAGGAACTTTTCTTTATTTAGTTGCATTTCATGCATGTTTACTACTTTAAAATTATAGAAAAAAATCATTAAAAAATTATCTCATTTTTCATTTCGTGCCATTTGGGTTTAAACTGCATTGTTAGGATTTAATTACATTATCAAATACATCTTCTAAAAATCAAAGATGCATTCGTAGGTTAATTAATCATTTAGTTGCACTAGTCCATCACTAGAAAAAATAAATACATAGGCTAGCCAAGAAATAGATTTAAATTAAATTTGAGTCTAAAGTGGCTAATTCTACAAAAGCATAAAAGAAGAGAAGGTTGTTAAGGCTAAATTCGCACTGGGCCAATTTTCATGGCCCAATTCCCTCAAATCCACTAAAAACCCGTCTGCCTACCCGACCCGACCCGACCCACCTGCCCGACCTGCTTCCTTCACCTATTAAAACAAACAAGACCCTCCCTCTTCAAAAAATGCTAGCTGAGCCGCCACCCCCTCCTCATCTCTATCACCCTCTCAGCTTCAACAAGAAAACCAAACGGACC
>ML310501.1:0-22764 GCA_005239505.1 Nicotiana paniculata
CATTTCAGATTTGAGGAATTTCGAAATATACAGATCTGCTATTCAAAAGCGTTTTTTCAGAGACTTTTCGTTTAGGTATTATGAATTTATAACACTAGATGCATGAACACCCCCGCATAGGATTCAATATGAACGAATTATAAATTAAATATCTTGTATTTATGCCATCTGAAATTGATAAAACTATTTAGTCAAACGTTCTATTATAGCAAAATTTGTATTCGACCCTTTAAATATGTGACCGACTTGTGAGTCAGTAATTCTTTTTTTTTTGGGGATTCCTCTGCAAACCTTTCATTGTTAACATGCTTTAAATCGAATTTTATGATTTCACTTCTTTTGAATAGCCTATATTAAGATTGGCCAAAGTGTTAAATGACAAATGGGGCTAAAATGTGGCCATAGGTCAAGTATCTTGTCTCCTAGGNGCCATCGTGACTTGTTTCAAGATAAATCCATAAATACTAAAAACGGTTTAAAATTAAACGGTTAAATGCACAACATGCTAAAAATATGTAAATAATCGGATAATTTAGGCCAAATATTAATAGTTAAGCGACCGTGCTAAAACCACGGAACTCGGGAATACCTAACACCTTCTCCCGGGTTAACAGAATTCCTTACTCGGATTTCTGGTACGCAGACAACTTAAAACAGAGTCTAAATTTCCTCGGTTTGGGATTTCAATAAAACGGTGTCCCGGAATATCGTCAAAAATCCGGGTGGCGACTCTGAAAACTAAAATAAATCCCAAATCTGAATAATGTCACTTAAAGTGGAAAAACTCCCTTACTACCCTTCATCAATCCTAGGGGGGAGGAAAAAGGAGGTGTGACAATTGGGATGACCATCTACCACACATGGAATTTGCTTACAATAATAGCTATTATTCAAGTATTAAAATGGCCCCATGTGAGCATTATACAGGAGGAGATATAGATCACTAGTTGGATGGTTCGAAGTCGGAGAAATAGAATTATATGGGTAATATTTGGCCCACCAAGACATTGAAAAGGTGAAAGTAATACAAGAACGGCCGAGGACAGCGCAAAGCATGTAAAAGTATTATTCTGATGCCCGATGTTGTGATCTGCAGTTTGAGGTTGGAGATTGGGTTTTCCTGAGGATCTCACCGATGAATGGTGTTATGTGTTTTGGGAAGAAGGTTAAGATGAATCTGCGGTATATCGGGACGTACAAGATTCTTTGACGAATTGGATAGATTGATTATGAGTTAGATTGCCAGTGGCTATATTAGATCGACAAGTCCCCAAGCTTATAACAAAGGATGTAGCTTCCGTTAAAGTATTGTGGAGGAACAAGAATATGGACGAAATGACATGGGAATCGGAAGAGGAGATGAAGCCTAAATACCCTTACCTATTTCACACTGAATATACCGAGGATTCCGGGGGAACATATGATGGAATGGAAGCTGAAACGGCTCTATGAGGTAAACAATTACATATCCATAATGCTTTTGTATAGCCTTGTGAGGCTAAAGATTTGGTTTAACTTCTTGCAAGTTTTTCTAGTGTTCATTTTAGAGAGGAAACTCGGCCTAAAACTTTCGTTGGACTCCAAGATGAGTAAGACACCCAATATACATTTACATTTGAGGACGAATGTTCCTGAGGGGAGTGTTACAACCCATATTCGCGTACGTTACATCACGTCGTAAGTTATTTGATGTAAATATGAGAAGATATTATCTTTGAGATGATAAGAAGTTAATCCTACTGGTCTTAAATGATACAAAGGTGTATAAGAGTGGTTAACAAGTATTAGAAGTTAGAAGTAAAAATAATCAAGGATGTTGTAACCCGTATTTTCGGGTAAAACTAGAGGTGCTTAGTATTCTAAGGAGGTCGTATTTCAAGGTATTTGAATCATACAATACTTGTATCATCAATATTGAATTCAAGCACGTTATGAAACAAAAGTCGACAAAAATTATCGCAACTTATGTTCATAATTTTACCTAAACTTTAGGTCTAATGATACTAACCTTTTCTCTCAATATACTTGGACTTACGGGGTGATACACCCATTAAATTGAAGATCTATGAGTCTAGTTTCTAACTCATTAAACCGTTTGTCAATACTACAGCGGAGTAGAGAGATATTCGCATTTTTTCACGACTACGCAAGCAGCTTTCTATGGGACTCACTTAGGCGGTTGACATATATATATATATATATATATATATATGTGTGTGTGTGTGTGTGAGACGCCTAAAGCCCATTTTAACTAATTATTTTCACTCTATTAAGACCCTAGACACCTAACAACTTTCTCTCAAAATTCTCTTATCCATGACCCAAACAAAGGGCAAACAACACAAATCAAGTGTCTGGAATCCCGTGGCGCTAGTGAGTTTCTTGTTCTTCTTGTTGTTGCTGATGTTTGTGTGGTTCAATATCATGTCAGAGGTTATTTTAAGTTCCTTAAAATACTCTCATAAGTTTTTCATATCAACCCTAAGTGATTTCAAGTCTTCCAAAGTGATTTTAGAGTCGAAAAACCCGAATTGATTGCCAGTTTTGCTGACTTGTTCTTGTAGATGCATTGGAAGGATATTTCGGGGTGAATTAAGGTAAAATTGGAGTATTTATTTATGTTTAAAGGTAAGTAACCTCTTACTATACATATATTTAAATTTATCCAAGTTTCGGCTAAGTCATTGAAGCTAGAACTTGTGAGATATCTATCGAAAGGCTTGTTAGTAATGTTGTTGATTGGTGAACTGTTTTGGGGGGGCTTAATATGATTATTATTAATGTTGGTTGGGTTTTTTGGTGATTTTTTTAACTTGTGAGAATTTATATAAATTGGGGAGGTGCTTTCTGTTTCATCGTAAAATAGGTTGCGGTTGATATACACTAGTTACGACGCTTAAAAGATTACGATATGTATCATTTCTCTTATTGTAGACTAAGGATAGTATCATTTCTATTATTGTAGACCAAGGAGTAGAAAGATTTGCATAGCTTGAGGTTGGGCAGTATATACAAGGTACAAGAGGTTATCTCTTTCCTTCTTTTGCACGAATCTGATAGTACATAGTGTAATGAACAAGCTTCCAAAGATACTCCACTATTAGAAGCTAGCAGTACTTATATTATTTCCCTTATTATGGAATGATTGATATTGATATTGCTTCTCTTATTCTTATAATATCAATGTTGTTGGTATTTCCTGATTCTTATAAAATTCATGATGAAGAGTTAGTCCTAATAACATGTACGGAGGTTACCGACATTATGCCACTCCGAAAAGTTCAAAATGTGATTCTTATGAGTCAAACATGCAATATATATATGTACCTATTTTACTCTACCGAGCCGCTTTATAGTCGGTCGGGTACGGCACCTTCTATGCAACTACTGATCAGTTGGGTTTTACCGAGATCCACATGGCCAGGTACTTTTTTACCGAGCCTATTACGACCGGGTACGATATGATGATGATGATGATGATGCCCTCAGAGGCACTCAGATGTTACATGTTATATATTCTTTATCCTTGTTTATATTACTATTCTTATTTATGCTTTCCCGCCTTACAAACTCAGTACTTTATTCGTACTGACGTCCCTTTTATTTATGGATGCTACATATCGTATTGCATGTTCTGATAGACAGACAGAGGAAGCTCCCCTACCACAGTAGGATGCCAGTTTAGCGGTTATTGGCGAGATCCCTTCTTCGTCTTGCCGTGGTCTTGGTATGAATTTTTGGTATTGATATCATGCGCATCTCAGGGCCTTGTTCCGGAAAAGTTGCAGCACTTATGTTCCTTTAGAGGCTCATAGACAAGTGTTGTCCCATGTATAGTTGGGATAGCCTTGTGAGCTGATTTTTGTGTTATATTCTCTCATGGCATCTTATCGGCTTGTACCTTATATATAGCTTTATGACAACCTTGTCGTCCCATGTTATATTATTGATGTAATTATTTGTCATCATTGTTTGTTTATGATTCATGTCTACCATTTAGATCTCGTCAGCCCTTATAGATACTAAGAAATGTTATATAAAATATACGTTGGTGCTCGGTAAGTATGCCCCGGGTGCCAGTCATGACCCTCTAGTTTGGGTTGTGACACCTAAACCCAACCCGTTAGGTAAACCAATAGTCCCATAATAACAACGAAATCGAATAAACATGGTCCAATAACTCAACAGTGGAAAAATAACATGAAATATCTGAGAATATAACCATAAAACTGGTACAACCATCCCCAAAATTTGGTATCAACGAGTACACGAGCACTACTGAATAACAAGATAAAATTAAAGCCTCTAAAACAACTGTCTAAATAATAGAACAGTAAATATAGAGATAACTAAAAGAGAACTCCAAATACTGCGGACAACATAGCAGCTATATTGTAGTCTCGCAAAGGCTGGCAACAACGCAAGTCTGGAAATCACCTCGGCCGAATGTAATTGGATCCCATATACTCAATAAGTAACATCACAAACCTTGGGCTGAAAGCAGTGACGAACTCAAAACAGTAGTCAAATGCCAATGTCATTAACCGGTAAAAGTTCAAAATATAAAGGAGAGTCGTAGAAACAATGGCTCTATGATATCATGTCCAGCTTGTTCACAGATAAATTTAGACATGCTTTCAATCATAATGGTTAATGCCCCAACACGCATAAAGCATTTCATTTAACAGCTATCATGTAAAGGTACACTCCATGCCTACATGTCAATCAGAAATATCACTGTGGATCCATCAAAATTCACACTTAGCACTGTACGAGTTCCTGGCATAATTGTCCATCATCAAAGCACGTTATAAAACATTTTTCATGCACCCACCATTGGCATGTCAGACTCCGGATAGGCGAATCCTGCCCAACTGCTAATCATAATCATTTATCCCAATAGTGAGGCCTGGTGCACGCATCGCCCCAAAATAATAACACTTAACCCAATATGGGCCTGACATACATGTCACCTCAATATCAATACTAAACCGACTCTATGGCCCAAACTCAGTCATTTACTGTTCATATCTCAGATAAACACATCTCAAAATGCTTAGTTTAATAGTGTTACACATACGAGGGATCAACAACATGTGAGGAATCAAATAAGAATTATTGAGATAGAGATATCATACATGGATATGGCATCATGACAGAGAACATGTGTACAAATAAAGCATATGGTGTTGAGACAGCAAGAATAGCCCTATAAAGTCTCAAACAAATAGCCCTTACTCTAGACCTAATGTCTAATATGAATCACAGTTCAAATGATTAAACAAGTAGAAAAAATGCGGGGATAACAAGATATGATAGCAAAATAAGCCTGGTAATAGCCTAAAGGCCTGCCCAAATCATGAACACACTAGTGCATGCACACACACTCATCACCTAACACGTACATCACCCCAATATCTTTCATATGATGTAGTTCTCAGGGTTAAGTACCTTCAAATCCAAGTTTAGATGTGTTACATACCTCAAACGCACAAATCAATACTCTAACAACCCCTTCCCACACATATTGACCTCCAAGCGACTCGAATCTAGTCACAAACAACTCAATATCAACAAATAATGTCGTCGGAAACAACTTCAAATAATAAAAGTTTGATCTTTATCAAAATCAAAAAGTCAACCCTGGACACACACCCTGGAACCCGTTCAAACTCACAAATTACGAACACCTATTTAATAACCAATTCAACCATACCAAATTCATCCAATTCCGACCTCGATTCAACCTTCAAATCCTCAATTTTCACTGTAGGAAGTTTTTACAAAAATCCTTCATTTCTTCACTTTAATTCACTAATTACATGCTAAAAACAAATATGGAATCATGAAATAATAAAAAATTCGAATAAAAATTATTTACCCCGATCCAAATCTTGAAAATTCCCTCCAAAATCCCCCAAATTCCGAGCTCCACAAAGCAAAATATGTTAAATGAACCAAACACTCAAAATAAAGTACTATATAGTCTACCCAAGTACTGGACATCGCGAACGCGGAACCCTTGTCGTGTTCGCGAAGACCAAAATTGATCTGCCCAAAAAAAGGCCATCGCGTTCACGTCCTCCACCTCGAGAACGCAGAATCGAAAGTCCAAGACTTCGCAAACGCGACCTGGACCTCACAAACGCGTAGACTAAAATCCTTCCCAGCACCTAGCTGCTTCACAAACGCGAAATATCCCTCGCGAACGCAAAGAAGGGTGACATTCCAACACCATAACCTTTTGTGATGCGACCGCCTTGCCACGAACGCGAAAAAGGAAACCAAAATTGAGGGATCAGCAATCCATAAACAAGGTGTAATCGTCTGTAGACCATCCAAATCACACCCGAAGCCCCCGGGACCCTGTCCGAACATACCAACAAGTCCTAAAACATAATATGAACTTGCTCGAAGCCTCAAATTCACATCAAGCAACACCATAACCATGAGTCACACTACGCTTCAAGCCTAATGAACTAATGAACTTCCAACTTCTAAACTAATGTCGAACCCTATCAAATCAACTCGAGTGACCTCAAATTTTTCAAGAAAGTCCCAAATGAGACAATGGCCCTATTCCAACTCCCGAAACCAAAATCTGAATCCAGTATCAATAAAGTCAACTCTCGGTCAAATCTCTCTACCTTCCAAACCTTCAACTTTTCAAATTTTGTCAAAAAACCACAAACCAACCCACGAACCTCCAAATCAATATCCATACATACGCCTAATTAAAAAATCACCAAAGCTATCGAAACCATCAAAACTCCACCCCGGAGTCGTCTCACAAAAGTCAAACTCCGATCAACTCTTCCGACTCTTCCAAACCAACTGTTTCGCAAAGTCACATAACCGTAAATGAACACAGAAAAAACAATAAATAGTTGAAACGGGGCTACAATACACAAAACGAACGGTAGGTCGTTACATTCTCCCCCTCTTAAACAAATGGTCCTCCTCGAACGGGTCTCGAATCATACATGGAGTCTCAAATAGGTGTGGATATCTTCTCCACATCTCACGTTCGGTCTTCTAAGTAGCTTCATCGACTCGCTGACCTCTCCATTGGAAATTCACTGATGCTATATTCCTTTATCTCAACTTTCGAACTTGCTGATCCAAAATGGCCACCGGATTTACATCACAAGTCAAATCCCCATCTAATTGAACTTTGTTGAATTCCAAGACATATGACGGGTCTCAATAATACTTCTGGAGCATAGAAATATGAAACACTTGGTGATTACCCTATAGACTAGGAGGTAAGGTAATTTTGTAAGCCACATCTTCAACTCTCTCAAGCACCTCAAAGGGACCAATATACCGAGGGCTTAACTTTCCCTTCTTCCCGAACCTCATCACACCCTTCATGGGTGAAACCCTGAGCAAAACCTTCTCACCACCATATATGCAACACCATGAACCTTCCTATCAACATAACTCTTCTGCCTAGACGATGTTGTACGAAGCCTATCATGAATCAACTTGGCTTTCACCAAGGCACCCCGAACCAAATCAGTACCCAACAACCTAGCCTCTACCGTCTCAAACCAACCAACTTGAAAATAACATTGTTTCACATATGAGGCCTCATAAGGAGCCATTTGAATACTTGATTGGTAGATATTTTTATAGGCAAACTCTACAAGCAGTTAGAACGGATCCCATGAACCCTCGAAATCCATAACACAAGCGTGTAGCATATCTTCGAAGATCTGAATGGTGTACTTGGATTGTCTGTCCGTCTGGGAGTGGAATGTTATAATAAACTCCAATCGTGTAACTAAATCACGCTGCATAGCTCTCCAGAAATGCAATGTGAACTGCATACCTCGATCAAATATAATAGACACTGGCACACCATGAAGATGAACAATCTCACAGATATAGATTTGAGCCAGCTGCTCTGAAGAATAGGTAGTCACAACCAGAATGAAGTGTGCAGACTTGGTTAGTCTATCCAAAATAATCCACACTGCATAGAATTTCTTCAAAGTCCATGGGAGCCCAACAACAAAATCTATGGTAATAAGCTCCCACTTCCACTCGGGAATCTCAAGTCTCTAAATCAAACCACCTGGCCTCCGATGCTTGTACTTCACCAGCTGGTTGTTCAAACACTGAGCCACAAACTCTACTATATCTTTCTTTATTCTTCTCCACCAATAGTGTTGCCTAAAATCCTGATACATCTTGACGACACTCGGATGAATGGAGTACAGCAGACAGTAGGTCTCCTCAAGAATCAACTCACACAACCCATCCACATTGGGAACACAAACCCAACCCTGCATTTGCAACACCCCATCATCTCCAATAGAAACCTACATGGCATCACTGTGCTACACCGTTTCCTTAAGGACAAGCAACAGGGGTTCTCTATACTGACGCACTCTGATGCGCTCATACAAAGAACATTAAGAAACCACGCAAGGAAGAACCAGGCTAGGCTCCGAAACATCTAACCTCACGAACTGATCGGCCAAAGCCTGAACATACAATGCTAGTAGTCTCTCACCAACTGGAATATATGCAAGACTACCCATATTCACAGCCTTTTTACTCAGTGCATCGGCCACCACATTGGCCTTCGTGGGATGATACAAAATAGTGATATTATAGTCTTTTAACAACTCTAACCACCTCCGCTACCTCAAGTTTAGATCCTTTTACTTAAACAAGTGATGTAGACTCCAATGATCACAAACATGCCGTAGAGGTAGTGCCTCCAAATCTTTAATGCGTGAAGAATGGATGCCAACTCTAAATCATGAACGGGGTAGTTCTTCTCATTGGGCTTCAGCTGAATCGAAGCAGAAGCTATCACTCTACCCTCCTATATCAATACACACATGATACCAATCCGTGAAACATCATAATAAACTGTATATGAACCCCATGCTTACAACAAAACTAGAATTAGAGTTGTGGCCAAGGTAGTATTGCGCTTCTGAAAGATCTCCTCACACTCATTAGACCACATGAACGGGGTACCATTCTAGGTCAATCTAGTCAAAAGTGAAACAGTGGATGAGAAACCCTCCACAAAACGATGATAATGACCTGCCAAACCAAGAAAGCTCTGAATTTCAGTAGTTGAAGACGGTCTAGGCCAACTCTGAATTTCCTCAATCTTTTTCGCATCCACCTTAATCCCCTCACTAGACACCATGTGACCCAAGAATGACACCTAATCAAGCCGAAACTCACACTTGGAGAATTTAGCATATAATTTCTTCTCCCTCAAAGTCTAAAGTACAATCCTCAGATGGTGCTCATGATCCTCCTAGCTGCGTGAGTACACCAATATATCATCAATGAATACTATGACGAAAGAATTAAGATATGGCTGGAACACACTGTTCATCAAGTGCATAAAGGATGTTGGGGCATTGGTCAGCCCAAAAGACATCACCGGAAAATTGTAGGGACCATAACGTGTCATGAATGTCTTCTTTAGAATATCAGAATCTTGAATCTTCCACTGATAACACCTGGACCTCAAATAAATCTCCGAAAACACTCTAGCACCCTGAAGCTGGTCAAAAGAGTCATCAATGTGTGGTAGTGGATACTTGTTCTTAATTGTAACTTTGTTCAACTATTTGTAATCAATGCACATCTGCATAGTACTATTCTTATTCTTTACAAATTGAACCGACGCATCCTAAGGTGACACACTAGGCCGGATGAAACCCTTTATTAATAAATTCTTGAAGTTGTTCCTTTAACTCATTCAACTTCGCTAGTGCCATACGATACGGTGGAATTGATATAGGCTGAGTGTCCGGCACCAGATCAATACCGAAATCAATGTCCCTGTATGGTGGCATGCCCGGCAGATCAGCAAGAAACACATATGTAAAGTCTCACTATCAGAACGAACTCAATGGTAGGAGTATCAACACTAACATTCCTCACAAAGGCCAAATATGCCAGATATCCCTTCTCAACCATCCATTGAGTCTTCTAATGAAATCACTCTACTAGGAACATAATCCAGGGAACCTCTCCACTTAACCCTAGACAACCCCGGCATCGCTAAGGTCACGGTCTTGGCATGACAATCCACAATAGTGTGACATGGTGACAACCAATCCATGCCTAAAATAACTTCAAAATCAACCATGATAAGCAGTAAAAGATCAATTCTCGTCCCTAATCCCCCAATAGCCACCACACATGACCGATATACACTGTCCAAAATAATATAATCACATATAGGCGTAGATACATGAACATGCGTAACTAAAGAATCACAGGGCGTATCCAAATAACGAACAAAGTACGATGACACATATGAATAAGTGGAACCATGATCAAATAATATTGAAGAATCCATGTGGTATACTGAAACAATACATGTGATCACAGCAAGGAAGCATATGCCTATGGCCGAGAGGGAAAATCATAGCATCAAGCCTGACCACCATTTATCTGACCCCCCCCCCCTCCCCTCCTCGAGGGACACCTCGACCTGCACGACCTCCATCCCGAGCTGGCTGAGCGGGTGGTGTAGAAAGTAGTGTGGGGGTCATAGACTGGCCTCCCTGCTGCACTTGACCTCTATAGTAACGAGGACAATACTTCCTCACATGCCCCAACTCTTCACAATCGCAACTACCTCGAGCAGGAAATGACGGTGGGGTCTTAATCGGACCTCGAGAACTAAAATAACCACTGGAAGAACCCGGTGCCGATGAACCCTGAACTGATGGAGCACAGTACGAGCTCTTAGCAGGAAGTGCAATAAAATATGACTTACTCGTACGAGTATTGCATGAATCATGGCTAACTAATGCACCACGATGAACTGGATGAGCCATCTAAGCGGTTCTATAAGGATGGCCTCTGTTGTGATGGGACTAACCTCCAGATGAGGTACCACTGAACCACCTGAACCACGGGGCCTCTTTCCCTCCCACTCCTCGTGCTCAAGCCTGCGAATCGAGTCCAAGCGCCTGGAAATCTCGACTACCTGGTCAAACCTAGCATCCTTCTCGGCCTCTAGAGCTAGATTGTCACGTAAACCATAGTTGAGGCCATCAATAAACCTCCTGATCCTCTCCCTCTCTGTGGGAACCAATTGTATATCATGACGAGCAAAATATGCAAATCTCATCACATACTGAGTCACAGGCATATCCCTCTAGTGTAGCTGCTCAAGATTTCTACGCAGCTCCTTTTTTCGAGTTTGTGGGACAAACTTCTCTAAAAGAGTAATAGAGAACTTATGTCATGTGAGTGGCGTTGTGACAACTCGCTTGCTCAACTCATAGGCCTGCCACCATCTTTTGGCTACCCTTGTCAGTTGAAAAGTGGTTAATGCAACTCCACTGGTCTCTAAAATACCTGTTATGCGAAGAATTCGTTGACACTGGTCTAGAAAATCTTGAGCATCCTCTGACTCCTCCCCGCTGAACTCTGGAGGCTTAAACCTCCTGAACCACTCCAATCTCTTCTGCTCCTCATCACACATAGGTGGGCCAACCTCGTCCCGAGTAGCAATAATTGGCTAGGCTGGCAGTACCCTCAGTGTCTAGAGTCCCTAAGCTAGTTGCTCTGGAGTATGGGCGATGGGAGTCTAGGCACCTCCCCCATCCTGTAAAGTGGTTGGTGCAGTTGGAACTAAAACCGCCAGAGCCAGGCTCGTGCACACAATCAAAATCTAGGCTAAGGCCAGGAATAACATTAGGCACTGTTAGTGCCTGAGCTGGTCCCACCAGCTCACCAATATCTAGTACCTACTCCTCAGTGAGAGCAACTGGTGGCTCTACAGGTGTTTCTCTAGTTGTAGTACGATCCACGTCTCGGCCTCTACCACGTCCCAGGACTCTCGAGGCCCTAACTGGTGGTACTGGTGCTCATCCACCTGATCCTGTCGCACGTTTCCTTACTGTCTGCGAGAGAATAAAAGCGTCAAGGTTCAAACTTCGGAAATAATAAATTCACACGATAATAATGCAAGAAAGTAAAGATTCTTAATAGTTTGTTAGCCTCTCGAAGATAAGTACAGACGTCTCTGTACCAATCCCAAGACTCTACTAAACTTTCTCGTGACTTATGAGACTAAGCAACCTAGTACTCTGATATAAATTTGTCACGAACCAAACTCACTAGCCATGATGGCACCTAACCCCAACCCGTTAGGTAAACCAACAGCCACTTAATAATAATAAAATCGAATAGACTTGGTCTAATAAATCAACAACGAAAAAATAACATGAAATATCTGAGAATATGACCATAAAACTACAACAATTATCCCCAATATCGGGTGTCAAGGAGTACACGAGCACGATTGAATAACAAGATACAAACAAAATCATGTAATACAAATACTGTGGACAATATAGTAGCTAACTCGTAGTCTCCCTTACGCTGGCAAAAACTCAAGTCTCGAAACACCTCGGCTCAGATGTACCTGGATCTGCATAAGTAGTGCAGAATGTAGTATGAGTACAACTGATCCCATGTACTCAATAAGTAACAACACTAACCTTGGGCTGAAAGCAGAGACAAGCTCAGAATTGTAATCAAATGCCAATGTCATTAACCGGTAACAGTTCAAAATATAGAGGAAAACCTTAGAAACAAGTAGCTCAATGATATCATGTTCAGCTTGTTCCCATATTAGAAATTTAGACATGCTTTCAAGTATAACGGTTAAAGCCCCAATATGGATAAAGCATTTCATTTAACAACTACCATGTGGGAGGTACACCTTTATGCCTAAATGTCAAGTATGCATTTCAATCAACAATATCATGGTGGATCCATCAATACTCACACTTAGCACTATTTGAATGTCTGGCATAATTGTCCATCATCAAAGCATGTATATAAAACAATGTTCCTGCGCCCACTTCTGGTATGTCAAACTCCGGAGGGGCGAATCCTGCCCAAGCGCTAATCATAATCATTTAGCCCAATAGTGAGACCTGGTGCACTCGTCGCCCCAAAAATTAACCTTTAGCCCAATATAGGCCTGGCATACATGTCACCTTAATATCAATATCAAACCGGCTCTACGGCCCAAACTCGGTTATTTACCGTTCATGTCTCAGATAAACACATGTCAAAATACTCAGTTTAATAGTGTTACACATAAGAGGGATCAACAACATGTGAGGAATCTAATAAGAAGTACTGAGATATAGATATCATACATGGATATGGCATCATGACTGAGAACATGTGTACAAATAAAGCATATAGTGCTGAGACAACAAGAATAGCCCTATAAAGTCTCAAACATATAGCACTTAGTCTAGACCTAATGTCTAACATGAATCACAGTTCAAATGATTAAACAAGTAGGGAAAACGCGGGGATAACAATATAGGAGAGAAAAAAAAGCCTGGTAATAGTCTAAAGGCCTCCCCAAATCATGAACACACTAGTGCATGCACACACGCTCGCCACCTAGCTTGTACATCACCCCAATATCTTTCATATGACGTAGTTCTCAGGGTTAAGTACCCTCAGATCCAAGTTAAGATGTGTTACTTATCTCAAACGTGCAAATCAATACTCTAACAAAGCCTTCCCACTCGTATCGGCCTCCAAACGACTCGAATCTAGCCACAAAAACTCAATATCAACAAATAATGCCATTGGAAACAACTTCAAAGAATAAAGTTTCGATATTTATCAAAATCAAAAAGTCAACCCCGAGCCCGCACCTTGAAACCCAGTCAAACTCACAAATTCCAAACACCCACTTAATAACGAGTTCAACTATACCAATTTCATCAAATTCCGACCTCGATTTGACCTTCAAATCCTTAATTTTTACTTTAGGAAGTTTTTATAAAAATCCTACATTTTTTCACTTTAATTCACTAATCACATGCTAAATACAAATATGGAATCATGAAATAACAACAAGTCCCAGTCCAAAACACTTACCCCGATCAAAATTTTGAAAATTCCCTTCAAAATCGCCAAATTCGAGCTCTACAGCTCAAAATATGTTAACATGAACCAAACCCCAGAAATAGAGTAGGGCTGTTCATTTGGATCGAATACCCGAAATCCTAACCGATCCATTCAATTTCAGATTTTGGATTTTGGATTGGATCGGATTTCGGATAGTGTTTACTAAAATTTCGGATTCGGATTGTGTTTATTAAAATTTCGGATTTCGGATCGGATTCGGATTGGTATATTTTAATTCATCCGATCCGAAATCCGAAATTATTAGGCAATAAGTAAATACTACACTTTAATTTCAGATAGTCCGTACTTCCTTTACATCTTCCTCCAAGTTATTGCCTTTACAATTGCTATATTTTGCTATATTGGAACCATAGTACTCTCATAATTGTATAAACATGAATTTTTCTTAATGCATTTCCTCTTTTACAAATAAAATATGCATTTTAGTTTGCAACTTTGAGGCATAATATGTTCCGAAATCCGATCCAATCCAAATTTTAAAATCCGAATCCAATCCGATATAATTCAGATTGCATTTTCTAGAATCCGAAATCCGAATCCGAAATGTGCTAAATCCGATCTGATCCATGCACATCCCTAAAATAGAGTACTATATAGCATGCCCAAGTACTACACATCGCGAACACGGGACCCTCATCGCATTCCCGAAGACCAAAATTTAATTGCCCATAAAAAGGCCTTCGCGTTCGCTTTCGCGTTCGTGTTCGCATTCGCGTCCTCCACCTTGCGAACACGATGAAGAAAAAGTCCAAGACTTCGCGAACGCAGCCTGGACCTCACAAACGCATAGGCTAAAATCCCTCCCAGCACCTGACTACTTCGCGAACATAAAATATCCCCCGTGAATGCGAAGAAGGGAAACTGCCCAGCCCCCATAACCCTTCGCGAACGCGACTGCCTTGTCCCGAACGCGAATAAGGAAACCAGAACTGAGGCATCAGCAGCTCAAAAATAAAGTGGAATGGTCTGTAGCCCACCCGAGGCCTCCGGGACCCCGTCCAAATATACCAACATGTCCTAAAACATTATACGAACTCTCTTGAAGCCTTAAATCACATAAAACAACACCAAAATCAAGAATCTCACATCGATTCAAGCCTAATGAACATCCAACTTGATGTTTTAGACTTCAATACCACACAAAAAGATAGGTTACTTTGTGTGGTACCCAATTTTCGAGTGTTGTCTCAGTAGAAGAACCTGGTTCTTCTTCGTGTTCCAACTACTACTATTGTGGAATAATAAAAAGCAGTAAAGTAAAAACACAGAGATTTTTACGTGGAAAACACCTGGCTCAAAAGGTGAAAAAACAACGACCTACTCCTCAGTAGGATTTTGCTCAACTCTTCACCAAAAACTCTGAGCCAAATGGACTTACAAAATAAACTATTTTGTAATCCTAAAGATTAACTCTAACCCTTTGTAGTAACTAGCCCCTAGCTAATTTCTACACACCTCAAGTTAACTCTAACTTGATCAATACGTACCTATTACAATTGCTTCTATGAAAGCTGAAAGATACAATATTAAAAACTCCTACTACAATCAACTAGACTCAATAAACAATCAGATGGAACTGGTTCTTCTAGTTGAATTGTAGCCTTTGCATCGCACAATGATTCTGCTAGCAAAAATAAATCTGGAAATTTTGCTTTCAGATTTTGATTCACTTCAGCTTTGTGCGTCTTGAATTCCAGCAGAAATACATCAAGTATTTATAGATTCAGTCCTTGAGCTTGTCTTCCAATTCCAGTTCAACTCTACCTGGGTGAACCAATTCGAATCAAACTCAACTTCCTTTCTTTTGTTACTTTCCTTGCTGAATTCGTCTTCAATTAATCAGATCAGTTTGCAACCTTTTCGTATTAGGAGACAATCTCTTGGTTCATTAATATTTCATATTCAAAACATCTCCTAAGCATATACGGTTCATGTGCCAGCTAGTTAGTTCAAGATGTGTGCTCTGATGGACCTGGTTCAACTGGTCAGCCTTTTGTCAATCTTCAAAACTATGCAGTGACATGGGTCAACAAATTCCCCCTTTTTGATGATGACAAACTCTGTGCTTAATCCTGTATACACTTCAAAGAACTTTGTATGGTTTTGAGCATTAATCATAGAGAATCCAGGTTCATTAGGTTATAAATAACACTTTAAACTTTAAAAATAATTTGAAAAGTTCAGCACAAACTAACTTCCCCCTTTTGGCATTATCGAAAAGTTTGCAAAATGATATACTTACCAGTTTTATTAATTATTACTCATGGCCATTGAGGCAACTGCAGGTGCAAAGCATGATTAATCAACACAAGAAACCAATATATGTTAGCTAACTCAGAAATTGAGACAAGTCAATAACTAAAAGAAAAATTCATTAATAAGTAACGATAATCAACCACCACACAGAAAAACAAAAACAACCAACCATTAGCAAAAAAAAAATAATAACTGAAACTGATAACTGGTCTTAAGATGGTTTAAGGAAGCTCTAAGAAGCCTAAGGATGGGAAGGTGCAGTGGAGGTTGTGGACTTGGATTGTAGGAGAGACAGCATCTGCTGAAGAACACCCTCGTTCTTTTCTTTCTCCTTTGCTAATTCAGCTCTAAGAGCATCCCGCTCTTCTTCAACCTCAATCACACGAGACTTTAAGCGAAGGATCTCCATATCCTTAATCTCGTTTTCTTGCACCAAAGTTATAACTTTGTTGTTGACTGGTTGCTTCCTAGATGAACCAGGTTCATCCACAGGAACATTGACATTGTAGTCACATGTAAGCAAAGTTTCCTTCCCAAAATAATCTTTGGTCGTAGCCATCTCAGCCTTCTTTACCGGAACCCCAAAATGTGCAAGCACTGCTGTCAGCATGAAGCCATAAGGAATTGCGTGTGCCTTGGTTCCGTTCACCACTCTGTTAAGGAGTTGGATGATAAAAGCTGGCCAATTAATTTTCTTTCCCCTGTACAAGCATTCCATCAAAGTAAGATCCATATAATTTTCCATGTGCCTTCTTTCTTGTCTAGGCAGTAGGAACTTAATGACGAAATCAAAGAGTAGCGTGTGCTCGGGCTTCATCTCACTCTTGTAAACCGGCTTGGGTTCAATCTCCTTCTCACTATCACTAGATAACCTGGTGATGTCAATTGCTGAGGCCATCCCATCTAGACAAGGCCTTCTCTGCCTTATATAGTCCTCATAGCCCTCAGTTGGTATGTTAAGAATAACACCCAGTTCTTTGACATCAAAGGAAACCTCAATTGCTTTTATCATAGACGTGACCCTGCCTTCCTTGACACTTTCATTCCCCATAAACTCTACCAACTTAGCTCTTGCTAGCCTGCCTTCCATGCGAAGGACCAGGTCCTTCTAGCCTTGTACCTCCAGAGTTTCCATTAGATACTGCATACCATGCTCCTCTAAATCCTTCACCAGCTTGCCTTTTAGTATTGTTCTTTTTCCAAACATGGTAACCCTGTCAGTCACCACTCCAATTTCCTTCTCCTCTTCTCCACTCCAGTCTGCATCATCATCATCAACTTTCACTCTCTTTGGCTTGGCCCTGGTCTTCTTAATAGATTTTGTTGGTGCGACAGACATCCTAGCTGACTTCTTTGAAGAAGCCTTAGCCTTCGTGGGTTTTGGTGTCTCAGCCACACCTGGAGCAGGTTGCTCCTCCTATTGGACCAGATCCAACCCATTTTCTTCAATCTCAATAGCCTCAACAGGCTCTCCAACTTTTGCGTTTCCTTTTGCTGCCCTCTTCTTCTTGCTCTCCTTCAGAGCCTTTTCTAATTTTTCTTCTTTTTTTCTCACAGTGCTACAAGTAGCTCTAAATTTTGGAGCAGAAACATCAGCAACTTCAGAAATTTTCCTTTTCTTTGAAGGAATTGGGTGAGTTTCCTTCTTGGGTTTCTAACTCCTTCTTCTCTTGGGGTTATAAGACTCCCCCAGTTTTCTCAAAATTTCCGCCAATGTTTCTTCCCCCGATGAACCAGGTTCATCTATAGCTTTCTTCAGACTTGCAAGACCTGCTGCAGCTTCCTCTACTTCCTCCTAAATCAGTGACTTCTTCTCCCATAGTTTCAGGAATGGGGCCACAGATAACCAGCGTGGCGCCATCCTCCCTAGATCCCCTCACATCTTCTTGTCCCTTTCTCTCAAGAATTGTTTCTTTTCTCCCACCCTTCTTTCTTCCAAGTATTTTGACATCAACAACAGACCCTACCAACACGAATCTTTTATCAGCAGAAGTAAGTTCGGAATCGATTTCAAGATTACCTTTTTCAGAACTGGTTGAACCAGGTGCTTCTTCCTCATTAGCTGATTTGAAGAACCCATTGGATGAATCTGACTTAGTGCCTTTGTCTTCTTTAATAAGATCCTCCAAGAATTTTTCCCTAGCCCCAGAAGCAACAGATTTCGGGGCAAGAACTTTAACACGACGATTCTTGGGGGCAGGAGTAGGGTTTGGAGTGGGTTCAAGAATGGGTGTGTTTTCAGGGGATGATGGAATTTCTTGTGATTTAGAGCTGTAAACAGATGGAGAATTGGAGACAGATTCAGAATTTCCTCCATCTTAATCACGATTAGGTGAGGAATTAGATGAGGAAGCTGGTGGAGGTGAAGACATTTTTTTTCTTTGTTGAGAGGAAAGGATGAGTTTTGCAGGTTTTGGGTAGTGTAATATGAGTTAAACTTGGTTTGAAGGAAGCTTTACGAAGAGAGGATTAATGATTACCTTTTATAACATATGGACATTAATTTTACAACGGATAAAAATTTATTCAAGTGGAAGTCTAATGGTTGTAGGAGTGTCATTGATTTGACGGTTAAGTGTTCCCTATTTTTAGGCTAATTGAGTGTTGATGTGACTTCTTGGAACGGGTTCATTTATGGATTAGTACAAAGACTTAGGAATGAACCAATTATGGATAGACTCCAGCTCATGTGTGACTGTAATTGAATTACTATATGGAGAAGAGTACGTACCTTGTCAGTCAGATGAATCATCATAGATGAACCAAGTTCATCATGTTTGAAATCTTTAAATTTCCTCAATTTACAAAGATAGATAAACATTATTAGTATACGGGGAATCATATTAATACATGGCACATGAGTATGGCAATAAAGACATAATGCTGAGCAATTATTAATCAGATTATGTACTTGTGCTTTAGTGAATATATCAGCAATTTGATGATCAATAGCACAAAATTCGATTGAGATCATTCCTTTTTCATAGTTATCCCTTAGGAAATGGTGTCTAACATATATGTGCTTAGTACTTTTGTGATGGACCCGGTTCTTCGTGATACTAATAGCACTAGTGTCAACACAAAATATAGGAATGCATCCCACATCAATACCAAAGTCCATGAGTTGTTGTTTTATCCATAACAACTGGGCACAGCATGAGGCTGCAGCCACATATTCAGCCTCAGCAGTAGACAAGGCTACTGAATTTTGTTTCTTGGTTGCCCAAGACACAAGGCATGAACCCAAAAAGTGAGCCATACCTGAAGTACTTTTCCTGTCAACCAGGAATCCTGCATAATCAGCATCAGCATATCCTACAAGGTCAAAATTACTACCTTTAGGATACCAAAGGCATAAATCAGTGGTGCCTTTCAAATATCTCAAAATTCTCTTTACTGCAGTGAGGTGGGACTCCTTTGGATTTGCCTGAAACCTATCACACAATCCCACACTGAATACAATATCAGGTCTGCTGGCAGTGAGATACAATAGAGACCCAATCATCCCTCTATAAAGCTTCTGATCAACAGATGAACCAGGTTCATCCGCATCCAATTTTGTCGATGTGGCTATGTGAGTGTCTATTTCTTTTGAGTCTTCCATTTTAAACTTCTTGATAAATTCTTTCACATACTTTTGTTGGTGGATCATTGTTCCATTTGGGTTTTGATTAATTTGCAAGCCTAAGAAAAAGTTTAGCTCGCCCATCATACTCATCTCGAACTCATTTCCCATTAGCATAGAAAATTCCTTGCTCAATTTCTCAGAAGTCGCTCCAAATATGATATCATCCACATATATTTGCACAACCAGAAGATCCTTACCTTTTTCCCTTAAGAACAAGGTACTATCAATTTTGCCTCGCTTGTACCCATGTTCTAGCAGGAATTTTGATAATCTTACATACCATGATCTTGGTGCCTGTTTGAGACCGTATAGAGCCTTGTCGAGTTTGTATACGTGGCCAGGTGACTCCTTGCTTTCAAAACCTGGAGGCTGCTTGACAAATACATCTTCCTTCAGATAGCCATTTAGAAAGGCACTCTTAACATCCATCTGATGAAGAGTGAATTCCATGTGTGCAGCAAATGCTATAAGAAGTCTGATTGCCTCCAGTCTTGCCACAGGGGCAAAGGTCTCATCATAGTCAATTCCTTCTTCTTGACTATATCCTTGAACAACTAATCTTTCCTTATTCCTTGTAGCAGTTCCATCCTCATTGAGCTTGTTCCTGAAGACCCACTTAGTGCCAATTACAGATCTATCCAATGGTGTGGGTACCAAGTGCCATACTTGACTTCTTTCAAACTGATTCAGCTCTTCTTGCATGGCATTTACCCAATCAGCATCTTGTAGGGCTTCCCCAATGTTCTTTGGTTCGATTATGGATAGAAAGGCATGAAATGCACACAGATTTTTTAAGGATGATCTTGTCTTGATTCCAGATGCCAAATTTGTTATGATGTTCTCAAGAGGGTGAGAACTCTGATATCTGTGTGGCTTAGGTACCAGTTGTTCATTCCTAGATGATTCTATGACATCTTGTTGCTGTAGATCAGGATCAGGGCCAGGTTGCATATGTATAGTTCCCCCTGTCATGATGCTTAGGGTAGTTGAACCTGGTCCATCACATGTTCCACCTTTCATGCTTGCTTCAGTGTGATCACTGCTTCTTACCAGTCCAAGCTCCTCATCTTCAGGTTCCTGTCTCTCAGCAAGAATGTTAGTTTCATCAAAGACAACATGTATACTTTCTTCTACACACATAGTTCTTTTATTATACACTTTATAAGCTTTACTATGTGATGAATATCCCAAGAATACTCCCTCATCACTTCTGGGGTCAAATTTTCCTAGGGAATCTTTGCCATTATTGTGTACAAAACACTTGCATCCAAAAGCCCTAAAGTGGGATATGTTGGAGTTTCTCCCTTTAAGTAATTCATAGGGAGTTTTCTCTACTAGAGGTCTAGTAATGCATCTATTGATTATGTAGCAAGCAGTATTTATTGCTTCAGCCCAGAAGCTGTGAGGTAGTTTGCTAGATAGGAGAATGGTTCTTGCCATGTCTTCAAGAGTTCTATTTTTCCTTTCAACAACCCCATTTTGCTGTGGGGTTCTAGGAGCAGAAAAGTTATGATTAACACCATGTTCATCACGGAACTTAGCAAACTTAATATTCTCAAATTCAGTACCATGGTAAGATCTTATTGATGCTAGTTGATGTCCCAATTGATTTTGAGTTTTCTTGAAAAATGAGGTGAACATATAAAATGCATCATCCTTAGATGCCAGGAATAAAGTCCACGTGAACCTTGAAAAATCATCAACTAGTACCATCACATATCTCTTACCACCTCTATTTAAAGTTCTCATAGGACCACATAGATCCATATGAACCGGTTCCAACGTCCTAGTGGTACTGACCATTTTCTTACTTTTGAAAGAGGACCTTAGCCGCTTCCCCCGGGCACATGCCTCACAAACTTTGTCTTCCTTGAACTTAATGTTAGGAAGTCCTACCACTAAGTCCTTATAGACTAGTTTATTAAGATGGGTTAGACTTGCATGACCAAGTCGTTTGTGCCACATGAGGGGATCACTGTCCAACACACTTACACAAATGAGTTCATTTTCAGACAATGTGGACAAATCTATGACATAGATGTTATTCATTATTTTTCCCCGCAAAACAATCTTATCAGTAAGCAGGTTAATCACAAAATATTTTGTGGAAGTAAAAGCAACCAGGTTACCTCTGTCACATAGTTGTGATACACTAATCAGACTATATTTCAAGCCATCTATTAGATACACATGTTCAATAGATTTTGTATCATCCTTACCTACATTACTAACCCCAATGATTTCACCTTTCTTCCCGTTTCCAAAGGAGACATTTCCTCCTTTGAGACTTTCAAGTGAAAGAAATTGTTCCATGTTCCGAGTCATATGTTTTGAGCAGCCACTATCCAAGTACCAAATATGGCTGCCTCCTCTCACTTGAACCTACAAAAGGAATCAAAGGTTAGTCTTAAGAACCCAAACTAGTTTGGGTCCTTTTCTATGAGAGAATGGATGAATCAAATTTTTCCTAGCCCAATTTGGCAGCCAATATTTTTCTTTTACAAACCTCTCATTTTTTCGACTGGCCTGATCATTTGCAGTACACTCATATTTGTAGTGCCCAATCTTACCACAATGGGTGCAGATTTTATTCTCAGGAAGAGTGAGATACTTGTTCTTGGGATCCCTCTTGGTAAATTGACTTCCAAAGTCAATCCCTCCATGTTTCTACTATGATTCTCTTGAAGCCATATCAAGGCGTCATAGGATTTATTCCATTTATAGGTTCGATCGAATTCATGTTTGACTTTGCCAAGTTGTTCATTAAGAGTTCTTATTTGTTCGTCCTTGGCGTACATCTTATCTTTTAATTTTTCTATGTTTCATTCTAACATGATATGAGAATGATCAATAACCTTTTTACTTGATCCTAGCTTTAGCTTTAAATTTTCAGATTTTAGTTCTAGAATCTCAGT